>JBBPNO010000349.1:0-27766 GCA_038090915.1 Boletus eberwhitei
TTATGCTATTCTACATATGGCTGTGCTGGTTCCCATTCCATTCCCTTCCCTTGAGCCATTGGTGCCTCTGGAGGAGAGTACACCCGATATGGACTAGTATGACTCATGCAGAGTCATAATGACTCATGCAGAGTCATAATGACTCATGCAGAGTCATAATGACTCATGCAGAGTCATAATGACTCATACTGACTCATGGGGCTGTGCTATGACTCACTCTGACTCACACTGATTTAGTCTAACTCATTCTGGGCCAGCTAAATCTGAGATGTGAAGTGAGTGCATGTGAACCTTTATACTTTTATGGCCAATGCTGTGATTGGATGGCAATTTTAGCAGTATTCTAACCAAGGCAAGGGTCATGTAATCATGCTGTGCAAGTGTGGGAATAAAGGTACCAGTCACGTGATTAGAAATATGAATATTCGTATAGCTGCTAAAAGCTAGTTATAGTAGTGGTAGTTGGAGATTTATTCATATCTCCTTAATAAACCGTTGGATTGGTCTGAAACTTGGTAGGTGAGTAGGCCTTAGTATAGCCTTTTATATAATAATAAAAAAATTTATGTTATCTATTTATGATCCCACACAATTCTTATTTCATGCAGGTCACCACCACGGCATAGACTGCTATGTCATCTCAATTTAGATTGGCAAACCCGTTCGTTGCCCTCATGTGCGCTGCAGTGCCAGTTCACCCATATACTTTCTAGGATGCCGCATCCATGAGGCAACTCAGATGGTGCACAAATCCACTCCTCCAGGACCAGGGTCAGAGTTTGCAAACATTGCGCATGGCTCCACTGGCAGAGCAGACGACATCAACCCCATGACTGGCCTTTGGAAGACCAAGAACAATCTGAGTGGAACATACTGCACAATGCCGGCTTGTGCTGCACAGAAGCGTTATGACCATGACATGCCATGTTGTTATGGAACAGGGAGTGATATGGAGGAACAGGCACCTTGGCAGAGGGCCAGGAAGGAGAAAAAGAACAAACAGGTGTCAGCTAGTTTGGCTGCACCTATCGCAGCAGCAGTAACAAAAGCCACACACTATTCTTTACCTTCATCTTCATCCATGACTCCACCTGCTGGAACAGCAGCATTTGCTATTTCTGTTCTCCCTACTAACAGCCACTTCTGTGAGCTCTCCTGCATGGTGGTTGACAGACTCACATCATCTGAGGTTGTGGCTCTCTCTCATGCAGTGATCACAACCATTCTCGATTCTGGTGCCACCAGTCATCTCATCCATGATCATGGGTACTTTTGGTCATATGTCGCTAATTAGAGCATGCAGATAAAGATGGTAAACCATAAGATGCTTGAGACAGAGGGGCATGGAGATTGCATGGCACAGCTTATGCCCAGAGGAAAGCAATTTTGCTTGCATTTATTGGATTGTTTACATGCACCTGAAGTGATGGTGAATCTCTTGTCGGTTGGGAGAATGGCAGCAGCAGGATGGGAGCTTCAATTCAAAGGGGATCTGAGTCGTTGTGAGCTGTACCACTCCAATCAGCATCTGGGAGATGTACCCATGAAGCACAACCTCTGCCAGTTGTTGATAGAGTTTCTTCGTCCCACCCCACTTGTTGAGTTCATTGTGGTGCCCTTCATTGCATTCACCCTGAGCAAGCACACATGGGATCTCTGGCATGCCTGCCTTGGTCATCTTGGAGGAGATCTCGCAAAGATCATTCCCTCTATGGCCATTGGTGTTGAGCTCAATGCTTCTCCTTCACAGTTGCATTATGAGTCTTGCATCATTGCAAAGCATCCTCATTGTCCCTTTCCTCCCTTGTCAACTCTGCCAGCTTCACAGTTTCTGGAGTTGGTCCATACAGATATTTGCAGGCCATTTCCCACAGTGATGCTTCATGGAAAGCAGTATTTTATAGTCTTCCTGAATGACCACATGTACCTTCTCAGTATACAGCTCTTGGTGACAAGAGATCAGGCACTAGAGGCATGGAAGATAGTTTAGGTGTGCTGGGAGAACAAGTTCAGTTGGCAGGTTGGCATGTTACAGAGCAACAATGGGGGAGAATATATTGGTGTCAAATTTGAGCAGTACTTGCGAGAGCGGGGGATAGAGCACTGCAAATCCATGCCCTATGCACATCAGCAGAATGATCGGGCTGAGAGGGCAATTTGCACCCTTGAGGGTTGTGTGCTTGCTGTGCTTGCACAGGCTTGACTGTCAGCTGGTTACTTTGGGAAGGCTGTTCTTTATGTTGCCTACCTATGGAATCTCTCCCCTTCATGTGTGCTACTAGGAATAAAGACACCATTTGAAGCTCTGAATGGCAAGAAGCCTGACTTGTCACATTTCTGTGTATTTGGCGCGTGCTGCTTCGCTTGAATCCCCGTTGAGTTGCACACCAAGAATGGTCCACATTTCCATAAGGCCATCTTCCTTGGTTATCCAAATGCTGTCAAGGGGTGGTGTTTGTGTGATGTCTGAACAGGCTCATTCTTCAATGCTCACAATGTTATCTTTGATGAGAAATCGGTTCTTTGTCCATGTGATGGGTCAAAGGCCTTGTGGATTGAGGCACCCCTCATAGTGCCCTTTGTGGTTTCCTTATTGCCAGTTGTTGGCACACCTCTAGGCTCAGGAGGTGTGATTGGTGAGAAGCCTTTGTGTTTCCCACTTGTCACCATCAACGTCTCCTGTGACTCTCCTCCCTCACCCATTGCACCCACACTAGCTGAGGATCCATCTGGACTGTGTCATTCAACTTGGGTTTGCATGCCCACTGAGAAGGGGTGTTATGAGGGACCAGGGGGACACTCATTTTTCCCTCCATACCAACATTCCCTCCACCTCTCTATGGGACGACCTTTTGTATGACATGGGGGACTATTTCCACGATGCCCCCTTGACCCCCAATGCTGAAGGTGATGCATTCTGAACTCCGACCATTAACATCACCATCAAGGCTGCACAAGGCGGTGGACACAGTATTTAGGCTATGTTTCATTTCCTCTATTTCATGTTCTCCTGTATTTCATATGGACAGCCTCTTCTCGGCTATGTTCTCTCATACATAGCCTCATAGTCCAATTCCCCCAATCCGATTTGATACTATATCTTGATTACCTCAATTAGTATTTATACTTAGCCTGCCCTGAAGCCTTCTTGCACTATATATAGTGATGCTTCTTTCATGTAAATCCCAACCTTGATATACACTAATTTACTGTGTAAAGTCAATCCTTTATCAAAGTTCCACCTCATTTCAATCTTGTCCAGATTTGGAAGCCATCTCTTTGCTCCTCTTGCTATTCGCAGTAATAGCAAGTGTGGTATTTTGTACCATTGCTCTTAGTTGGGCTTGCCCCCTCTAGAGCACAGTTGACTCGCTGTTTGCCCAAGAAGGATTGGCCCACATTTGGGTTTCAGTACAGTGAGCTACATCTGCAGAGTAGCGACAAAGCCTTTCCTCAGTATATTGGAGTTGATGCCCTCTGGACCATGCAATTGGGAAACTGGGAAGGTGCCGGTTGTAGATCAAGAAGGATTACACAGTCACATGTCAACAGTTACACAGGTCACATAACAAGGGTGCTGAGTATGCAGCAGAAATGTGTTGTCAGAGGGACTGTCTTGATGCAGCTTGTGCTGTAAAGGCAGGGATATGACTTGATGAAGGGTTGGTCACTGAGGCAGCCATGCTTGCGGCTGTGGTGGAGGCTGCAGATGCTCTGTAACCTGATGGGAGCCACATCAACCTTGTGCCAGAGGAACAGGCGAATCTCATCATCACTGAACAGGCTCATTTATCAATCCATAGTGAGTGTTGTTGGAATCTGGCCAGCCCTGGGTATGACATGGAAGTTCCACCTGTAACATATGATGAAGTCATAAAGTGTTCTAATTGCAAGGATTGGCTTCAGGCCATGCAAATGAAGCTTGGCCTGATGAGCAAGATGAAGGTCTGGGAACTAGTTGAACCCCCTCCTGGTCAGAAACTCATTGGAAACCATTGGGTGTTTGAGTTTAAGACCAATGATCAGAAAGGGGGGGCACACTTCAAGGCTTGTCTGGTTGCACAAGAATTTTCCCAGGTCCCTGGAGTTAACTTCCACTGGACATATGCACCAGTCGCTCACCAGGCGTCAATCAAGGCACTTGTTGCCTTGGCTGTGATGCTTGATTGGGAGCTGGACTGCTTTGATGCCAAGCACATGTTCTTGCATGGCAAGCTGAAGGATGACATTTATATGAAGCAACCAAGGGGGTTTTGTTATAATATAAATATTTTCAAACTTTTTCATTGCTCATTTCTTTATCTATAAAATCACATGATCAACACTATGTGATCATGAGAATCTTTACATAATCAGTCATGTGACAAAGTCCAGACCCAAATCATATGACCTAACACATGTATTTAATCTCCATTCTTTTCACACCTTATTTCTTTCACACATTCATTTCCATCCTGTCACTCTCATGAACACTTCTATTATATATCCCACTATGATAATTACCCACACACACTACTTGGTCTGTGTGCACATCTTGTACATATAAAAAGTAGACACTTTGACGACTGGTACCCCAGTTGAATCCACTTTGTTTACCCACTAAAGTCATTGCCTTGGCCTTTGGTCATTGTAGGCTGTGGTTAGATAGATAAGACCCACATATCCTCTACCCTCATTGAGCCAGGACACATGTAGCCTGTGACGTAGCCCCGAGCCTTGTGAATATTGTTGTTGAGGACTTCAGTATCATAACAGGTTTGAGCAGTACAGTCCTATAGGGGCATTGCTTGCCTGTTATCTGCTCTCCTTGCTCTATGGTCTTAAGCAGGTGGTGCTGGATTGGTACAAGCTGCTCTCTTCTGTGTTGCTTGCCCTCGGCTTTTCCAGAAACAAGGTAGACCTGGCTGTTTTTATTTATGACCATATGCTCTCCAATGGTCATCAGATCATTTGCATTATAGCATGGCATGTCAATGATGAGCTCAGCAGTAGCAACAGTCATACCTTCCTCAACTGGGTGAAAGGGCACATCAAGAATCGCTTCAGGATCAGCAATATAGATGCAGTGTCTCTGTATTTGGGGATTGAAATTGAGTACAATCGTGCAGCCAGGAAGGTGTGGGTCCATCAGAAGGCCTATATCTGCTACCTCTGTGATGAGTATGGCTTATCTGATGGGAATGCAGTCTCAACTCCCATGGATCCTCACTACCCATTCGGCTGCAATGGTGAGATCTTTTCAGATGTAGCAAACCTGGAGCATGCATACCACAAGATTGTTGATGAGCTCATTTATCTGTCAATATGCAGCTGACCTGATATTGCCTTTGCCATTCAGTGCCTTGCACAGCAGTGTGCTCGGCCAGAGCTTCGCCACTTTGCAGCAGTGAAATGGATTGTTTGGTACTTATGTGGCATGCAATCTCTATGTCTCCACTTCAAAAATGCCATGGTTGATCTCTCCCCTCATGCTTTCAGTGATTTGGATTGGGCAGCTGATCTCTCTGATTGCATGTCCATAATGGGCTATGTTTGGTTCCTCTATGGAGGACCTGTGGCACACGCATCCAAGAAACAAGTCACTCATGCACTGTCTACTGCAGAGGCTGAGTATATGGCACTTTCGGCATGTGCGCAAGAGGGGCTCTGGCTCAAATCCTTCCTCCATTCTTTGCACCAGTCAGTGTCACTTCTGCTATGCATTCATGCTGACAACACTGCAGCCATATCCCTGGTGGTGATGCTGAGCAACCACTCCCAGACGTGTCACATCTGTGCTCGCTTTCATTTCGTGTGTGAGCATGTTGCCCATGGGGTTTTTGAGTTGTGCTGGACCCTGACCTATTGCAATGTGGCAGACACTCTGACCAAATGCCTGGACCATTGTGTGTTTGTTGATCACTGTACCGCTTTGTCTTTGGTGTCACACTGAGGGGGTGTATTGGACCTGACTGTACAGCCTTACACTAAACTGCACTACTGATACATTATCTTGTTCTATCTTACTATTCTATGCTATCTTGTTATTGCAGTGTGTCACCAAACATACATTTTGTTATTCTTTATTTACTGTTGCATGTGACTCATAGTTCAGACTGCTTGTCTTGGGTGAAGCATCCTTAGCCATCTTACATCCACAGGCTGAGGTATGCATCCACTCGTTCTACTCATTACAGATCACTGACAGCTATCTTAGTCACCTTGTGTCATAGGTAGCTAATCAATATTAGCCATTTTACATCCACAGGCTGAGTCACCTTGTGTCATAGGTCTCTTCAAAACCAAAAGAGGCCACTGGTTTTCTATGGATGAGGAGGAAAGTGACGAGCAAGAAAGTTCTGCTATAAATGGTAGTGCAGGCCATCTGTTTTTAAGACACCAGATAGAGACATACCAGTGCCAAGTGGAATGGACTGGCTGCAAGCCTCTACAGCCATGCTGGACAAACATG
The DNA here is from genome assembly GCA_038090915.1 of Boletus eberwhitei. NCBI lineage: Eukaryota > Fungi > Basidiomycota > Agaricomycetes > Boletales > Boletaceae > Boletus > Boletus eberwhitei. The sequence continues at coordinate 6,452 of JBBPNO010000349.1, forward strand.
CTCCCACCTATGCATGATCCACCAATGTGTCAACATGTCACATGTTGGCAATGGTTTTGAGTGGAGCTTCTTTTGTTTACCAGCCATGTCACACTATGTCCATTGATCTGTCTACTGATAACCTGATCCTGTCTTGCCCAGCTCACAAACAACAGATCAGAGATAGACAGAAGCCAAAGACTAACATTATTTTGTTACTTTCTATATTTTGTAGCTTAGTAATGTGATGTAAATGCACAATTGCAAAGAAATGTGTCACAGTGACATAGTCTCTCCACAATGTTCTATCTGTAGCTCATCCTCTAATTAAGAATTCTGCCTCAAATTTTTATTCATAGACAGGTATACTATTACAGAACTTGTCAAAAAGTTATCATAATTTTATTGGTGATGTGTAGAGTAGAATGAGTTGATCAGTGGGTTTGTCATTGCAATACCCATTTGTCATATCTGTACCAATGATAGTAGGACAAAGATTAGTAATGAATTAGTAATGGCCAACCATCAGGAAAAGTGGCGAAATCTTGCAAGATCTATCAAACCTTGGAGAAATCCACCAGGTCTAGTAGCACCTACCTAGCCCTTGCAAGCTTGTCTTAGATCTAGTAGACTCTGATGAGAATTAAATATGTATACTGTTAGGCTGCATGCTACTGTCAATCTTCATCGCCAGATATTTCAGAATCTTTCTTGTTGTCCAGCATTTGATCTAGTCCACTGTACCCATACTCATCCATTTCATTGCTAAGTTCATTGTCAATGAGCTGCTTGCCATCTCCAGCATCATCATCTTTCATTTCTGAGTCTGACCTGACATCTTTATTGCTCTTCTTGCCATTATTCTCTTCTTCAGCACTGCCAGAGTCTGAGTTGTCCATGCTGGCATTGTCTTCACCACTCCTCTTATATTTATTGCAATCATGCTTGAGGGCAAAAGATTGCATGTCAAGGGTGTTGTGGTCATCAAGAAGGGAGCATATGGCATTGCAAGTTGATTTATGCCCAATACCTCCCCCTTGAAACCTCATGAACATGTCCTGGTTGACAAAACTATGCCAGATAGTAGTTAAAAAGTCCTTTAAACCTGAAACTTTGTATGACTTACATATTTACATAGTACCAATTCCAATCCTTGTCATTGTTGGATTTCCAGCATGTCATGAATGGCAGTAATAATGCCATGGTATGTCCAAAGTGAAAGCCAGGAATGACATGTATAGTACAGTACCATGCAAATGACTTGCTCTGGATTAATAAACCTGAATGCATCAGAATTCTCTTGGAGGTAAAATCCGATACATGGTAGATGCCATGCAGCCCACCCAGACCTTGTATTTTGATTATGTGCAAACCAGCACACCCATAGGACATTAATTTGCTCAGTTGAGTGGGTGGGGAGCTTGGGACCACAGTATTGGATGTCCATGTGAAAGATCTTGATAACTCATGCATACCAGTAGGGGTGGCCTGGGGAGCTGTCTGTGTCTTCATGTGCAAGGACCATAATATCCAAATTTGTGTGAGGATTGAGTGAATCTTGTTCTTGTTGAAGGTTGTATATGGTATAATTGATATGAAGTACTTTGTGTTCATAAATGCAATTGTTGACCAAGCAGAGAGCATTCTGTTGGGCTTGTGTGAACTGTTCCTCTGAGTCATCATTCAGCTCTCCACTAGGCATCAAACACTCCAAGACATGGTTCTTCAGTCTCAGGAGAAAGTTCTGTAGTACTTCATAATTGATAAGGATCTGAGAGCACCATGGACATACCTTCAAAGCTTTGTTGTTTCAATTATGTGATAGCCATGTGTTAGTGTCCAAATAGCTTTTTTGGCTTTATGATATCTGATGATGAGTTTTGGATGAACAGTGAGGCAGTTGCTCTTGATCCAAGTTGACATGTCCTTCTGAGTCACCAGTGACCCTTATCTCAGCCACTGGTATATCAGCAAAATGATTCTCTTTATGAATCCGATGGAGCAAATGCTCCCGTTGTTGGTGCTTGGCAATTCCCTGTGTGAAGCAAATCTTGTTTGTCCTCGAGTAGAAGTGCTTGAGCTGATGGTATTCTAACTCTTCCTATGAACTGATGAACTCAGACATTCAGTTAAACTTGAAAGAAACAACCAAAAATCACTCACTGTTTGTGTAGAATAGCTGTTAGTGATTTCATAGCACCAAATAGAGTCAACATAGTCTCCCAGGGAATAGAGCTTATATGTTGACATATTGAAAGTTTGTGCCTGACACCCCTCTTTGGGGTTCTCACTTATCACCAGCACCCCTGTTTTTGCACTTTGTGCAGCCTTGCATCATCTCCAAGCAGCTATCTCATGAGGGAGGTCATAAGTTTTGAATTTCACACAGCATTTCCATGAAAACTTGCAAAATGCATGGCAAAGACATGTTGTACTGTTTTTCAGATTGAAGAGGGTTGTCTTGGTGTGCATATATAGTTTTCTGAGAGCATACCAAGTAGCAAATTCAAACAGGAGGGTGAGGATGATGCCATTGTATGGCTCAGAAAATAGGCCATCAAATACAGGGATGGCACACTAAAGTATGATGTCTGTTACAGACCACATTATTTTTCCCTTTATTTCTACTATTTTTCCTCATTTTATACATTGACTTTCACATTTAGCCCCTATCTTTTACTCCTATAACCCAAACCTGCCAAATGCTCAAGTCCATGCAGAGATCTAGACCCATCAGCCTCATGCCATCCTCATGCCATTCACCATGACTCATCCAAGGTCTAGATTGCCTCATGCTTGCCTGCAGAATCACACATGTTAGTCTAAACAAACACATGTTCACCTCATGCCTTTACCTATGACTCACTCACCTCATGTACTCCTCATGCTATGCTTCTCTTCCATTCCATGGCTATACTGATACACATGTTTCCCTCATGTTTGCCTCACCAGTCACATATGTAGCATAGCATATTAATTGATCTAGTATATACAAGTGTAAACCCCTAGATAGTATATAAAGGCCCAAGTTGCCGCCAGAGGACCTCAGTCTTGTCCTCTTGGTCTTTCCCCAGTCTTACTGGTTGATTACAGGAGCTACTTGATTCACCCTTGCTTGTTATCTTCTGATTGAACTTGTTGCCTTCTGGTAAGGCCAGGTCATTTCATTAGGACAAGACTTACCTCGAGTTCTTGGATTAGCTTGTATCGTTCAACCACTCACTCTAGCTAACAACCAACCTAGTTCACGGTCACGATAGTAGGATCTCATAAAGTTTGCACCTCAACTTGATCACTGAACCCTTGACATCATTCAGTGCCGATCAAATGCGAAGAGACTCCTTATGTCCCCCTTCAGTTTGACAAAGATGCTGAGACATTAGTGAAGTTGGAGAGCATCCACAACCATAGTACTAGGTACCCTAGTAGAGACTGAACCCCTAGTCGAGCCACCAGTAGGCTCTCATCATATTGCACACGCAGCCCAGCCCCTCACTTCTCCCTCTACAGGCGAAGTGAGTCAGTTTATTGCCCGGCGACACCAATCAGGTCACCAACCCCTCTTGAGAGACCTGTTGACTGGAGGCCAGTCATCAATTATCATGGACTGTCCCCCAATGCCACCCTCTACCCCAGAAGCAGAAGTGACGTCACGCTTGTCGATCCTATCAACTTTGCTCTATGTCAAATCTTCATACCATCAAACATCTCACATATTATTAGAGAGGGAATACAGCTGGGCATACAGCAGCAATGGCAACAGGAGCACATTGCGGAGATTAGAGAACAGGTACATGAGGCCCATAGGCATATCAAGGAGAGATTACTTCTTCAGGAGAGAAATCAGGAATGAGGAAGGCCTGATAATATCCTTCATCACATTCCACCTTGGTGACTAGAGGCCTACATCCTCCTTTATATCTACCTTCTCTTCCTACTTTTCGACTGAAGGCAAAACTCACCTTACCTACATGCTACTGTATGGATTACACACACCACTAGCAGGCTCATACTCATAGTACGCAGAGTAGCCAGGTTTCACCCTTGTCCTATCCCTGTTCCAAATAGACCTCCCACACCTCCACCTTATGTGAAATCAGAGACAGATTTGGAAACCAATTTGGGAACAGTTACCCAATAAGTGTGGATTGTGTAAATCAATATCAGAAGTTGACAATGGATCAAAAGAAGCATTTCCAATCTCATATTACCAATCTCACTAAACAGAAATCGAGTAAACTTTATTGTCCCAATTCTTTCTATTACTCAATCTTAAAGAAAGCTTATTGTTTGACACAACAGAACACTTGCACCATTTATAAACTTTTATGAACCAGTTCCTCATCGCATTCTTGTATATTTACAGCACCTTGATCACTGTGCTTGTCTATTGTATTCAGAAGTCAGTGCCGAAGAACTGTCCCCTAGCTATCGACATTTCTCGCAATCCGAAGTACTATTCTATTACCATCAGTGATCCAACAATCACCTGGAACATTGACAAGAAGGAAAAGGCTCCTAAGGACGAAGAAGATTCCTGGGCAGACCTAAACCATGAGAACGGTTGGAATGCTCAACCTCTTGAAATTGAGCAACTGAACCACAATACACCTAAGTGGATTGATTGGATCTTCACTCACATGTCACCGCAATAACTCCAACAAATTGCTAGTCGATTTTTCTATTCTCACTTTCAATCCACCTTGCTAGAGAACAAGGACAGGAATACCAAACCAGTCCTAGCACCTCTATCGAGGCTAACGCTTCCAACGAAGCAACTGCTGCCGCATCACCGCCACCAGCAGATACTTGGGAGATTGACTCCACAACCGAGATTCCCAGACTAGATCTTTAATAGATCAATCTAGTATTAGTCCTCTTGTTCATCTCACTTGCTTGTAATCTAATCTAGTAAGGACTTTCTCTCGTCACATCGTCCTTTAACCTGCACAACTTCAACTTGAATGTTTTCTTGCAAGACCTTTATGCCTGTTATGATCACAATGCACAGATGGCATTAGTAGCCACTCAGTTCGGCCTACTAGTGAACCATAGTGCAAACCTAGAGAATGACTTGGCACAGGCACACATGCAGATTGCAGCTACACCAAGAGCAACCTCATCTAAAGCATTGAAGAAAGTTGAAATCTTCTCTGATCCTGGTGAATTCAAAGGAGAGATCAACAAGTTCAAGGATTGGTGGTTGAAAATGAAAACCTATATTGCTCTCAATCCAGAAACTATTCTTCCTAGATCCTATGAGGCAGTAGTCACTGTCTTATCTTGGATGACAGGACCATATGCAGGAAACCTTGCCACTCCATGACTGGAAGAAGAACCAGTGTACACATGGGGTGAACTAGTTGACAAAATCCAGAAATAGTTTTGTCCCACAGCCAAACCAAATTGGGCTCTAAAGAAGCTCTGGAAGCTCAAACAAGAAAGCATGCACACATGCAATTGGATAGATCAGTTCCAAAAGCTTTACAAGGAAGCTGACATTGGAAATACTCATGGAGTAAACATCCTTGAAAGGAATGTCAATCCTGAGATCAGAGACCAGGTAATCAAAGCAGGTAAACAAAGCCACATAGACATAGGTGCATATCTTGCTGTGGTCAAAGAAGCAGGAGAACTCATAGAGACCATGAGTTTCCTCTGAAAAAAAGGATCAGGATTCCCTTCAGGAAATTCCTCACATCAGTTCAAACCATCTTGCGACCCCAATGCAATGGATGTCGACAATATCCACACTTCATGATCCGATGAAGAAGATCAGGAACATGAGATAGACGCATTTGGAAAGAAACCTAAGAAGAGGTTCACAAGATGCTTTAACTGTGGAGAGACAGGACATATGGGTAAAGATTGTAAAAAGCCCTCCACCAAGTGTTGTGAATGCAAATGGTCTAGAGGAGGCCATAAAAAGAATTGCTCTAAGCTTAGGAAAATCTGAACTCTTGATGAAGAACCCGCTAATGGAAAGGGAAAAGCCAGAGCAGCTTGAATGATCTGGGTGTCCAAGTTGCTACTAATGAATCTACATCTTGTCATTCATCTAGCCTAAATTATCATAGCCAAGTGGGGTCTTCAATTGATTTGAAGCTTGGCCGGGACTTCAAACTAGTGCTTAATTCTACTTATCACTCTTCATCAATCCCAGACAATGCTTGTATTCACACCTTGAATAATCACGACATAACCTTATCAGTGGAGATTGCCCCTACTCGACATCGACATGCATTCATGAAGACAAAAGCTCTCTCACACAGTGGAGCTAATGCTATCTATATCAACAAGTCCTATGCACTGAGGATTAAACTCCCTCTTCTAGCCCTAGAAAAACTGAAGAAAGGCCATTTGATACCCCTTTCACCCGAGGAACAGAAGGAAGCATCTGATTTCATAGATGATCAGCTAGCCAAAGACTACATCAGACCTTCCAAGTCAGAACAGACATCATCCATATTTTTCATACCTAAGAAAGATGGATGAAAACAAATGGTACAGGACTACCGTTACCTTAATGAACACACAGTCAAGAACAATTATCCACTCCCCTTGATCTCACAGCTTGTAGACAAGCTTCAAGGATCAAAATGGTTTATGAAGATAGATCTTCGCTGGGGATATAATAATGTTCACATCAAAGAAGGAGACAAATGGAAGGCTGCCTTCATTTGTTACCATGGATCCTTCAAACCCCTAGTAATGTATTTTGGTCTGTGCAACTCACCAGCCACATTCCAAACCATGATGAACGAAATATTCTCAGACATGCCTGATGTCATGGTCATATACATAGATGATGTCATGATCTTCACAAAGACTAATGACCTGAAAGAACACGAAAGAATCGTAAAGAAGGTACTACAGCATCTTGAAGACCATGACCTATTTGCAAAGCCAGAGAAGTGCACCTTCAGTGTCCAAGAAGTGGAATTCCTTGGCATGATAGTATCTTGTGATGGAATCAAGATGGATGACAGTAAAGTCAAAGCCATTAAGAAATGGCCGATTCCAAAGAATGTTAGAGGTGTATGCAGTTTTCTCAGTCTAGCAAATTTCTATTAAAGATTCATCAAAGGATATGCACAAGTCGCTCAATCCTTGAATGATCTTACCAAGAAAGACATTACCTTCACATGGACAGAATTCCAACAGACAGCATTTGACACACTTAAACATAGATTCACCACCACTCCTATTTTCACTTATCCTGATAACAACAAAGTATTCTAACCGGAAATGGATGCTTCAGACTATGCAACCAGAGCAGTGCTCTCTATAGAACATGATGGCAAATGGCACCCCATCGCATTCTCTTCACATTCTATGACCCCTGAAGAATGTAACTGTAGCAGATAAGGAAATACTTAGTGTCATTAGATCACTCGAACAATGGTGTCATTACCTTGAAGGTGCACACCATCAGTTCAAAATATGGAATGATTATGCCAATCTCCAATGGTTTATGAAATGCCAAGACCTTAACTGTTGGCAAGGCCAATGGGCACAATACCTTACATGTTTCAATTTTAAATGGCTTCATAAGGCAGGAACCACAATGGATAAAGCCAATGCTTTATTTAGACGAGAAGACCATACCATTGGCATAGAAAACGACAATACCAGAGTGCTTGTCATTCCACCAGAACAAATCAGTGTTACAGAGGTACACGTAGCTACAGACTCTGTATCCATCATTGAGAAAATCAGAAAAGCCATACATCTGCTCAAAGAATCCAAAATCACTGCATTATGTCAGAAATACGGCATAGACACACTCAGAGATGCACTTCTTTATAACAAAGAAGGAAAGATCTACATTCCTGATGATCAAGAACTGAGAATGGAAATTATTAGACTGCATCACGACATTCCAGTTGCAGGTCATCCTGGATCAGAAAAGACAATAGAACTCATACAATGAAGCTATACATGGCCTGGCATGAACATATTCATCAAAGAATATATCACTGGATGTGAATGATGTGCTAGATGCAAGCCATCTAATATAGCACCACCTGGAAAACTCTGACCATTAGATCTACCAAACATGCCCTGGATTGAAGTAACCACAGACTTTACAACAGATTTACCCCTATTTAAAGGATTCAACTCAATCCTAGTAGTCATTGATCAATTTTCTAAAGAAGTTGAATTTATTCCTTGTAACAAAACAGTCACTGCACTAGACACAGCTCGACTCTACCTCCATAATGTTTGGAAAAATCATGGATTACCCTGGTGTTGCCAACCCAAATCCTAACAAAGGACGCGGTTGCACAAACACTAGGCTTGCTTAGTAGAGACAAGAGATTATGGGGAAACCCAACAAGAACTTGACTGGAGTTCTTGGGGCGTTGACATTCAGGTATTTATACTACTGATACATGTTTGGTTGTGTTTACTAGTGGTCTGTGCATAAGGTACGTAGGGTCAAGGGTATAATGATGTCATAGTGACATCATAGGTCTGGAATGTTCTAAGTTATACGGTAATTAAAAAGAGAAGTGGAATGTTCTAGACAAAGACAGAGATTAAATACACGTGTTATGATGTCATGGTCTAGGCCATGTCACGTGATGAGAAGATGTACGTAGTTACGTGATTGGGTCATGTGACGTTCACACGATCACATGATGTGAAAAAGAATATGTTTAAAATACAGATTTGTAACACTACCCCCTTTCTATGGTTCACATTCCAGGCAAGACCAAATAGGAATAGGTTCAGTGTACATTTTGTAAGGTTTAAATAAAGAATTAAAAGACTTGCAAAGCATTTTTAGCTTCTGAGGTGCATGGGGTTTTCTTTTATAGAAGTCCATTATGGCATCTTTTGCCAATCAGAGATTCTTTTCGGGTTCCCAGGTTCGATCTTTGTCACTGTAGCCTTTCCAGTGGACGAGAAATTCCATGTGGTTCCCTTTTAGACAAGTGTCTACTACGTATTCAACCTCGTATTCTTTTTGCCCTTCGTCGGTCACCTGTACCGGTCTGGGTTTGTATACTGGTTGTCCGTTTAATCGTTCTTTGTAAGGTTTTACCCTACTAATATTTATGACAGGGTGAATTTTCATGGAAGAGGGAAGCTTTAGCTTAACTGCATTCATTCCAACCATTTTCACCACTTGATATGGACCCAGCCATTGTTCGGTTAATTTACATGATTGGCGCGTTTTACGAAGGTTAAGGTTTTCCGTTGAAAGCCAGACCTTGTCTCCTGCGTTATAAATAGGGGCTGCGGATCTCTTCTTGTCCGCTTGTGCCTTCATTTGTTTTTGTTTCTTTTCTAGGTTTTCTTTGACTTGCTCTAATGTTTGAGTGAAGTCGTGGGAGAAGTCTTTGGCTGCTGGAGCCTTTGTGTCTAGTGGTTCTATTCCCATGCGCGGGGCGTAGGAGTGTGTGACTTCAAACGGCGACTTGCCCATTGCAGAATGAACCTTATTGTTATATGAGAATTGCACCAGCGCAAGCCAGTCCGACCATTGTCCTTGTTTTTCTGCTGTGAATAATCTAAGATACTGTTGGAGATCTCAATTGACCCGTTCTGTTTGTCCGTCTGTTTGCAGATGGAACGCGGTTGACATTTTGAGATCGATCTGCAGCATCTTTGCTAGATCTTTCATTACTTGGGCAGAGAACTGTGGTCCGTGGTCTGAGATAATAGAGCGTGGGAGTCCGTGTGTTTTCTATACATTATCACGGTAAAGCTTTGCCATGCCCAGAGCCATTATCGTTTTGATCATGGGAATAAATATGGTTTCTTTACTAAAACGGTCTACTACCACGAGAATGCTGTCAAAGCCATTTGATGTGGGGAGATCCTTTGTAAAGTCCGCTGATATGTCCTGCCAGGGACCTTCTGGAATAGGATTAGGTACCAGTTTCCCAGCTGGTGCGACATTTGTCAGTTTCATCTGAGCACATCTTTCGCATCGGGAGCAATAACTTTTAATGTCCGTTGTAATACCTTCCCAGGTATAGTAGCGTGAGATTAACTCGTAAGTTTTTTCTGCGCCACTGTGTCCAGCTAAGGTGGAGTCGTGGTATAAATTAAGAATGTGAGATTGAAGTCCGTTTTCGTTTGGGACGTAGATTTTCTTATCTACCATCACTAGTCCTTCATCCGATAAGACTGAACCCTTTGGTTCGCCTTCCTTCAGTTTTGCTTGTGCATGCCAGATGCTTTCCATCAACTTCTCTTCTTCTCCTTTTATATTGATTACTTCATTCGCAGAACAAATACGTGATTCGGGTATAACTGTTACGCTCTTGTTATCATGCTCGATTCCTATGGCATGATCTTCTCTTCGTGAGAGCATGTCAGCTTTTCCCATTTGAGCACCAGGCTTCTTTACGAGTATATAATTAAATCGCGTAAGGTATTGCACACCATCTTGCTTGATGGCAGTTTAGATCCTGCGATTTCATAAAATATTGGAGGTTTGCGTGATCTGACCAGATTTCGAATTGGTCTTTTGTACCTTCTAGGTAGCGCCTCCATTGTTCGAGTGCTAAGATAATGGCCAGCATTTCTTTATCGGCGATCATATAATTATGTTGTTCTGGCAACATGCTGTGGGATGAGAAGGCCACAGGGTGCCATTTATCTTCCTTTTGTATAGATAGTATGGCACTGGTTGCGAAGTCCAATGCATCACACTCAAGCCTAAACGTTTTATCATTGTCCAGATAGGCGAGTATAGGTGCCATAGTGAAAGCGTTCTTTAGCATATCAAATGCCGTTTGTTCTTTGTCCGTCCAGCACCAAGCTTTATCCTTTTTGGTGAGGTCATTGAGGGATCTAGACTTCATCGAGAAATCTTTAATAAATCTTTGGTAGAAGTTCACTAAGCCTAAGAAGCTTCGCATGCCTTTTACATTTTTGGGCGTGGGCCATGACTGTATAGCATCCGTCTTTTCCTTTTCCATTTCTATCCCTTCCTCCGATACGACCATACCGAGGAAGTTAACCTTCTTTACTTTGAAGTCACATTTTTCTGGCTTTATGAAGAGGTCATTCTTGGAAAGCCTCTCTTTAGTACTTCAAGTACTATCGTGTCATGCTTCTTTTCGTTGTTGTCCGTGAAAATAAGTATGTCGTCAATGTAAACAATGACGACTGCCTGCATGTCATGGAAGATGTCGTTCATCATCATTTGGAACGTTGCAGGGGAGTTACATAATCCAAAGTACATCATTAAGGGTTCGAAAGAACCTCGGTGGCAAATGAAGGCCGCTTTCCATTCGTCTCCTTCCTTAATATGGATGTTGTTGTATCCCCATCATAGGTCCATTTTCATAAATAGTTTCGCTCCCTTTAGCTTATCTACCAGTTGTGCTATAAGGGGAAGCGGGTAATTGTTCTTTACGGAATGTTCATTTAGATATCGGTAATCCTGTACCATGCATTTTTTATTGTCCTTTTTCGGTACGAAGAATACAGGAGATGTTTGTGGAGATTTAGAAGGTCTTATATATCCCTTCTTTAATTGGTCATCGATGAAGTCTGATACTTCTTGTTGTTCGGTAGGGGAAAGGGGAATTAATCTACCCTTTTTAGGTTTAAACCCTTCTTTCATGTCAATGGCGTGGTCCCATGGTTTCCTGAGAGGCATTCGTTCACTACTCTTTTTTGTGAACATGTCAAGGTATTTATGGTATTCTGAGGGTACCATCTCTTCAACTGTGAGTTCCTTTTTCTCCTTTGTTTTCTCAACCGCTTTTAGCCTTCTGTACGTATAAGGCATGTCGTTGATTTCCTTTTCCACTAGGGATTTAAGGAATGTGGACATTTCTTTTAATAAATAGCATGAACGTGGGCATCTTGTAAGTTTGACAGCGCCAGTCTGGCAGTCGATTTCAGGGTTGTGTTTTATCAACCACGTATATCCGAGGATCATGGGGTTTCGTCCCAGATCTGTTACCTCAGCTTCTACTTTTTCTCAATGTCCTTGATAGTCGACTACTATTTTGGCGTAATGTGTGATGTAGCTGGCCGAGTTCTTGGTTCCGTCGACATTATAGACTGGAACTGGTTTCGAGAGTGCTTTGGTGGAGATTTTGTGGAAGGCAACCCATGTCTTATCTATGAAGATGCCGTTTGCTCCACTGTCTAGGAGCGCTCTTGTTGATGTCATTTTCTTTTTGTCTGTAGCTGGAGCGACGTCAATGTCCAGACAGATTTCGAGTTTTTGCTTTACAGATCTTACAAAGGTCCGATCGGGATTTTCTAGTCCTTGTTTGTACATAATTTTTTTGTTTTTATTTTTAACGGAATTAAGCCTGCATTCCCGTGCAGCAAGCTCACTTGTGTGAGACCCCGTTTCGGTAGAGGTATTACTACATATGGATTCTGTGTCCGAAGTGTCTTTTGAGTTAAAGAACTCGTGTTCTTCTTCTCTGTATTCTACTTCTAAATATTTGTAACTATTTTGGCTGAGCACAGCATCAGGCTGCAGTCCTTTGTCCATAAGCAACTGAACACCTGATTCGTTCAGCTGCTTTTTTCTTTTCCCTTCTCTGTCGTATGGAGATCGTAGAAATAGGCCTTCATGGCGTCAAAGTCCATGCCTTCCAGGGCCTTTATTCTTTTATCCTTTGGAGGTGGGCTGCTCTTCTTCTCAAAGTCCAAATGGCCAGATTGAGTCACTCTGACGTTGCGATACTTGCTGCACCTTCGTGAATGCCCTTCCCCAAGGAAGTTGCACTCGGTGCATTGTTTCTTCTTCTGCTTACAATTTTTTGCCATATGAGGACCCTGGCAATTAAAGCATTTTAGGGGTTTACTTGCCACGGAAATATGCATCGGCTCCCCTCGTCCTCCATAAGTGTGAGCCCCTGAAGAAGACTCGGCTTGTCCTTGATTTTGCACATTTCTTCAGACGCGCCCCTGGTTGCTCCTCATGCCAAAGGCCTCAAGGTTGTTCCCTTGTTCCTTTATCACCTTCACATATTCTCGGACAGTGGCTTTTCTCTGTTCATTGGCGTATATGTGTTTGATGATTTCTTCATGAGTGTTGTTCTCCAGGAACCATACACCCATGTAATTACTACATTCTGCCCTTTCATATAGGGCTAGCCATTTCATGAGAAAGTCTTCGGTCCTCTCACGTGGACCTTGTTTTAAGATGTTGAGTTTCTGCAATGCCATGTCGATTTCGAGGCCCGGCTTGAACCTCTGTTTAATTTCTTCGGCCATTTGGTCTTGGTCTGGCCAGAAGAGGGCATTTTGAGGAATATATTTGAGGAGCTGGTTCCTTGCCCATGCACCAGCTCCGTGTTTATCAGCGCCTTCTTTGACACCGATTCTTGATCATACTGCGATGCAGTGGTCTTTGTTTGTCTGGAATGTATCTTCGTTTACATTTAGGTAGACCCCCAGCTTGATCCACCATTCATCAAATTTTTCATCTGACCCCCCATATAGTCTGGGGTCAGGGACTACCTCTACTTTCTTTGTTATTTTGACCTCCACTCAAGGTTGGGTGGCGGCCAATTCTGCTGTCCTGGCGCAATCATTTGTGCCTCGGACATCTTGTTGGAGCTGCACTATCGTGCGCTGCAGCTGCGTGATGAGGTCGGTGAGTTCCTCATTGCTTGCCATTCCTTGTAACCGTGGAGATGAGGGTGGGGAGATGGTTCGGCTTCCTGAGGGTGTGTCGGGGTCGAAGAGTCCTATGCTTGATTCGTGCGGCAACCACAGCTTGGTTTAGTTCTTGTTCGAGCTTCCTGTCTTGGAGAACAGCGAATGCTCGGAGGGGTGACCTTGGGTTTCAGATGTAAGAAAGTGGTCCTGGGGATGGTTCCGGGGACCAGTTGGGGGTGTAGATGTCATTTAGGATGTAGGAGTTGTCTTGATCCTCTTGTTTTATCTCCACGTACGGAGCGATGGGGTGGTCGTTGGGGTCGATCGACTCCTTCTTGACGAACACATCTTCGTAATCGTAGCTGATTTCCAACTCTTTGTGGATCTCGAAGTCTACGTAGGCTAGGTAGTTCATAAAATGTTGGCCCACTCAGCAATTCCTTATGCAAGTGTTGCTAAAGCCAACTGTACTCGGGTCAATGACCTTCCCAACGTACACCTTGTATCGTATCGTATGTAGCTCTTTCTAAGGACGGGCACAAGACCGCTCTTTCGTCCAAAAAAGAGTATGTATGTAAACAAATGTGCCTCACGTGGACATGGGATCATTATCCCAAAAGAAGTGAAGTGGGGTGAGGCAATGTTTAAACACATTCGAGCCGCTCGAGGCTACCTCTGGACCGCCCTAGATAGCTAAGTCCCTTCAGACGCTCTAGTGCACTGGCATACGTAAAAGAAAAAGGTGCCAAGTGGCGAAGGAAGTAGAAAGGTGTTTCTCCTTAAGCTTGGAGTCCGGCTGTATCCCTTTAACGCTTGGGGCCGCGTGTAACGTTCTGGAGAGGTGTTTGTGCGAGGGAGATGATGTAGTCAAGTTCTAATGTTGCTGACCCAAATCCTAACAAAGGACATGGTCGCACAAACACTAGGCTTGCTTAGTAGAGACAAGAGATTATGGGGAAATCCAACAAGAACTTGACTGGAGTTCTTGGGGCGTTGACATTCAGGTATTTATACTACTGATACATGTTTGATTGTGTTTACTAGTGGTCTGTGCATAAGGTATGTAGGGTCAAGGGTATAATGATGTCATAGTGACATCATAGGTCTGGAATGTTCTAGGTTATACGGTAATTAAAAAGAGAAGTGGAATGTTCTAGACAAAGACAGAGATTAAATACACGTGTTATGATGTCATGGTCTAGGTCATGTCACGTGATGAGAAGATGTACGTAGTTACGTGATTGGGTCATGTGACGTTCACACGATCACGTGATGTGAAAAAGAATATGTTTAAAATACAGATTTGTAACACCTGGAGTATAGCGTTAGATAGAGGACCATAGTTTGTATCACAAGTCATGAAAGATTTGTGCTAATGCCTAGGCATACAACTGAAACTCTCCACTACCTTCCATCCACAAACAAATGGACAGACAGAATGAATGAACAGAGATCTATAGCAATACCTCAGACTTTTCACTGCTGAAAAGCAAGAAGATTGGGTTGAATGGTTACCTCTAGCACAATTCTCCTATAATGCAAAGAAGCAGGCTTCTACACAGAAATCACCCTTTGAAGTGACACAGTCATATATTCCTAGAATGGGCTTTGAACAAAGAGTTACCAAAGCACCTGCAGCAGAACAATTCACTACCATTATGCAGGATACTCTAGCCCAAACAAAAGCTAACCTGGAGAAAGTACAACAATGGATGAAAGTCCAAGCAGACAAACATCGCTCAAAAGCCCCTAAATATACAATTGGCGATAAAGTTTGGCTTTCAAATGAAAATCTTAAATTAACCTGTGCTTCCAAGAAGCTTATGGAATGATGGCTAGAACCATATAAAATCATGAAACTGGTAGGAGATAATGCACTAGAACTGAGATTACCACACTCGATGCGTATATATCCAGTTGTGAACATATCTTGCATTCATCCTTAGAAAGAATGCCTTGATGGTCAGACAACCTTTCGCCCTGGACCAATGAATGTCACTGAAGATAAAGAGATTGAATATGAGGTTGACTACATAGTCGACACTCAATTCAAAAGAAAATGTCTAGAATACCTAGTCCACTGGAAAGGATATACGGATGAAGATCATACTTGGGAACCATTGAGTAACCTAGATGGTGCTCAACACACTATCAAACAGTTCCACAAGGATCATTCTAATGCTCCATGATGTATCTGTCTTATACAAACAGATTTCCTTTCAAGTTTCACAGACTATGGTTTACCATCACAAGAAATACCATCACTGAGACTACCCTTTAATCGCCTGGAAGTCGATTATTAGAGAGGGGATAGTGTCACAGACCACATTATTTTTCCCTTTATTTCTACTATTTTTCCTCATTTTATACATTGACTTTCGCATTTAGCCCCTATCTTTAACCCCTATAACCCAAACATGCCAAATCCTCAAGTCTATGCAGAGATCTAGACCCACTAACCTCATGCCATCCTCATGCCATTCACCATGACTCATCCAAGGTCTAGATTGCCTCATGCTTGCCTGCAGAATCACATATGTTAGTCTAGACAAACACATGTTCACCTCATGCCTTTACCTATGACTCACTCACCTCATGTACTCCTCATGCTATGCTTCTCTTCCATTCCATGGCTATACTGATACACATGTTTCCCTCATGTTTGCCTCACCAGTCACATATGTAGCATAGCATATTAATTGATCTAGTATATACAAGTGTAAACCCCTAGACAGTATATAAAGGCCCAAGTCGCCACCAGAGGACCTCAGTCTTGTCCTCTTGATCTTTTCCCAGTCTTACTGGTTGACTACAAGGAGCTACTTGATTCACCCTTGCTTGTTATCTTCTGATTGAACTTGTTGCCTTCTAGTAAGGCCAGGTTGTTTCAATGTCAGACATATGACAGGAACTATAGTGACAACACTTACCTGGAGGATGTCCTCAAAGTCTCTTGCTGCAAGTTTTGTGAGACCTAATATATTGCCATTGAATTTACAAATGGTATCTCATCTGAATATTGGTACCAGCTGAAAACTGGATTATTAAGTACAATTAACAAGAAATAAGTTGAAGAGACATACTGCACATTGAGTTCTTGTACAGCATTCTTCTCTGCTGCATATAGGATTTGAATGAGATGGGTCAGCATTGCCTTCCAGACCCCTGTTATGATACCGTCGTCCTTAACAATGAATATCCACAAGGCTTGGTGATGTCTCACAGAGTACACGACTTCTGGCTCAATGGAAGTAGAGTGGTTGGGTCTCGTCCGTTTAGCAGCAGCCTACAATGACCAATGGCCAAGGCAATGACTATAGCTGAGAAACAAGTGGATTCGACTGAGGTATCAGTCGTCAAAGGATCTAGCTTTTATATGTTACAGGAGTGTGCACAGACCAAGCTGTGTGTGTGACTAATTACTATAAGTGTATATATATGAGAAGCGTTCGTGAGAGTGAGAAGACGGAAATGAATGTGGGAATTGATGAAGTGTGAGAATGAACGGAGATTAATAACATGAGGTAGGTCACGTGATTTGGTTCTAGACTTTGTCACGTGACTGATTATGTAAATGTTCTCACAATCACATGTTGTGGTCATGTGATTTTTGTAAGTGAAAGAATTAAGATGAAAAGTTTTGAAAATGTTCATATTATAACACTATCCCCTCTTTAAGACTCGAATTCCAGGTGAGTTGTTGTTGGTTCGGTGGTAGTGTAGTTTTTGAAAGGAGAAAATAGGGATTGGAATGCGGAAGTGGTGAGTCCACGAAGTTTTCTAGGTGCGGATGGATTCTTTTTGTGAAATTCTGCGACTGCTTCCGGAGTAGTATTGATGATATCTGCAGATTCCCAGGTACGATCTGTTTCGTTGTATCTGGCCCAGTGTACTAGGTATTCTAACTTCCGATTCTTCATCCTGGAAGCTGCAATGTATTCAATCTCGAATTGTTCTTCGCCTTCCTGGTCAATCTCTATTGCGTCTGGACAAACCACTGGTTGTCCTGGTAATGTTTCTTTATATGGTTTGACGTGAGATATGTTAACCGTGGGATGAATACGGACGGTTTTTGGAAGGTTTAGAGTAACGGCATTAGGAAGGACTTGAGTGATGCGATAAGGTCCAATCCATTTTTGTGTGAGTTTCTTTGCCGTGTAAGAGAGATTGAGTTTGTCGGTAGATAGCCAGACCTGCTGACCGACGGAATAAATAGGTGCATCTGACCGCTTCTTTTCTGATGATTTTATCATTTTTTCTCTTGTCTCTTTCAACGTCTCTTCTATTTCCTTATGAGCTCGACTTGTTTCTCCTGTGAAGCCTAATAATTTTCCTTCGAAACCCATGCGAGGTGCATAGTTTCTGGTGACGTTAAAAGGGATTTCTCCGGTGGCTGTAGTGATTGTATTATTGTGGGAGAATTGAGCCATTTTGAGCCATTCAGACCATTTGTGTTGCCTTTTTCCACAATATGCGCGAAGATATTGTTCTAGATCTCTGTTTACGCGTTCAGTTTGACTGTCCGTTTGTGGATGGTAGGTGGTGGATATCTTTTGCGTGATACTTAGTAGCTTACAAAGCTCTTTGGTAAACACTGATACGAATTGTGGTCCTCTATCAGAAACTATCGTAGACGGAAGTCCATGAATACACCAAACATTGTCTCTAAAGATTTTGGCTAAGTCCAAAGAGGAACATGTATCGTAAGTGGGAATGAAAACGACTTCTTTGGAAAATCGATCTACAATTACACAGATAGCTGTAAAGGAATGAGATTCGGGTAGATCCATAATGAAATCTATAGAAAGGTCTTCCCATGGATGCTGTGCAGTGGGAAGGGGCATGATTTTGCCTGCCAGTGCCTTTTGCTTACCCTTCGTGAGGGTGCACACTTGACAGCTGTCTATGTATGTTTTTATGTCCTTTGTGACTCTAGGCCACAAGAAATAACAAGTGAGAGTATGTATGGTTTTGGAATGACCACCATGTCCTGCTATGGGCAAGTCATGATATAAAGTTATGAGACGTGTTCGTAAAGTGTCAGGAACAAAAACTTTGTTTTTTGGGTTTTTGAAAATGTTCATATTATAATTGAAAGAGAAATCATCGATAGCGTCGATGTTCATAGATTTAGAAAGGTTTTCTAATTCCGTCATGAAGTCTGAAGATAAAGCAATGGAATTAATAAAAACAGAAGGTGGAAGAACCATAATGTTTGTATTATGATCCGGGATTGCATCTCCGTGATCTGGTCATCAAAATAGGGTATCTGCACGACCATTTGTAGAACCTGGTTTATAAACAAAAAGATAATTAAATTCTTGTAGTAATGCATGCCAGCATGCTTGTCGACCGCTTAGAGTTTGCGGTTTCTTCCAATATTCTAGATTTTTATGGTCAGTCCAGATTTCAAACCTTTCGCGACCTATTAGATAATGTTGCCATTCTTCCAGTGCTCGAATAACGGCTAAAAGTTCTTTGTCATAAATAGGGTAGTTACGCTCTGCGCTATCAAAGGAATGTGAAATGAAAGCCACAGGCCTCCAATTACCATCATCACATAATGTAGAGAGCACTGCTCCTGTGGCAATATCCGAGGCATCTGTTTCTACGTGTACTTCTTGTTCTCTGTTTGGATATGCAAGTAATGGTGCCATTGTGAATTTCTTTTTTAGCGTATCAAACGCTAATTGTTGATTGGATCCCCATGTAAATGGAGTATCTTTTTTGGTAAGATTGTTTAGGGGGTGTGTGATATTAGTGAAACCTTCTATGAATCGCCTGTAATAATTACAGAGACCGAGGAAGCCTTGAAGTTGTTTGAGGCATGTTGGTACTGGCCAATCCATAACACCTGCTACTTTTCCTTTTTGCATCTCGATCCCTTCTTTAGATACTACCATTCCAAGAAAATCTACTTTGTCCTTCAAGAAGAAACACTTTTCGGGTTTTACATAAAGATCATTCTCGTGTAAGCGACGAAGGACCTCTTTTACTACCTCTTCATGTTCCTTGTCCGTTTTTCCCGATGTAAATATCATACAGTCGTCGATGTAAATAATTACTACAGTGTACATGTCATTAAATATATCGTTCATCATTCATCATTTGCTGAAATGTCGGAGGTGAGTTGGTCATTCCGAAATACATTACTGTGGGTTCGTATGCCCCAATGGGTGTGACGAAGGCACCTTTCCATTCGTCTCCTTCCTTTATCCACACATTATTATAACCCCATTGTAAGTCAAGGGTCGTGAATTGATCAGCATTTTTCAGCCGATCGATCAACTGTGGGATTAGGGGTAGAGGATAGGAATTCTTGATAGTACCCTCGTTTAAATAGCGGTAGTCGATTACCATACGTTTTTTACCGTCCTTTTTTGGAATAAAGAATACAGGAGAAGTCTGTGGAGATTTAGAAGGTTTAATATACCCTTTTTTAAGTTCTTTATCCACGAATGTTTGAACTTCTTCCATTTCGGTGTCGGAGAGGGGAATGACTCTTCCTTTCTTGGGTACAAAGTCTTCTTTGAGATCAACTGCGTGATCCCATGGTTTCCTCAATGGCATTCTGGTGGATTCTTGCTCGGAGAAGACATCTAGAAATTCGTGGTAAGTTTCGGGTATTTTCTCTTTTAGTCCTTCTTCTATAGTATGTAAGTTCGTAGTAGGTCCGAGTCCCATAATTTTACAGTATTGCGTGCAATGAGGAAAGTCTATGGTTTGGTTCGTCCAATCGATGTTAGGATTATGGCGATAAAGCCAATCATATCCTATAATCATACAATGGGTTCCCAGTTTAGAAATATAAGCATCCAATGTTTCGTAATGTCCTGCTACTTCCACAATTAAGGTTACCGCATGTTGGACTTGTCCAATAGCTCCTTTAGAGCTGTCTGCGTTATGTACCATTATTGGGTTTTGCAGTTTGAAATAGGGAATACCGTGATGTTGTACATAGTCCGAATCAATAAAAGTGTGGGATGCTCCTGAGTCCAAGAGAGATTTGAACTTGTAGCAGAGCCACTGGCCGTTTTGCTGGCAATGTATGACAGTCTCAAGCGAGAACTCTCTGCCGAATGACAACATCGTTGCATGATGCATAGTGACCTCAAGGGGTTTGTAAATAGAAGATATTTTTTGTTGTTTATTTAGAGAATTAAGCATGTTATATTTAGACTCTGACGCCATGCTCAATTGAGATGCTCTAACAGAGTTTGAAACAAGACTACGTAATACAGAAGAGAAGTTGGAAATAGGAAAATCTTTGTCCGTACAATTTACGTATTGTTCTTGTACCTGAACACCCTTGTCATTCAAGCACTTTGTCCTTTTAAAGCCTCGGCTGCCCTGTGTCTGGCCTCGGCTTCGAATTTATCTCCATAAAATGCTTCTGCCTTATCTGAAACAAAAGCCCTTTGTACTGCTTGTGGTACCGGCACAGCTACCAGGGGAGTGGGAAGGGGACGACTGGAGTAATGTTGGGCGACCTGCGCCTGTTGCGTGTAATCCGCATACTCATTTTCTGCGGTTGGCATATAGGTGCCGGAGTCGTAATCCCAAACGAACTGTCGTTGCTGGGCGGGGCGTGATTGGCGGCGGTAAGGATTCTTTGGGCAATCAGGTTTAATATGGCCCGGAAGCCTGCAGAGATAACATGTCCTGTTGTCCGGACGCGGATTTGAAGATTGCGGAAGACTAAGCACAGCTTGCTGTGCACCAATCTCCATGGGTGCGCCT
>JBBPNO010000350.1:0-27754 GCA_038090915.1 Boletus eberwhitei
ATCAAAGCGCCTACCACTTCGGCACAGACGTGGTTGTGTTCACTTTGCGGCCTGCTAAACCCTGCAAGTGCGAAGGAGAAGTGTACGATTTGTGATGCCCCCCAGCAAGCACCGACGCTTTCCTCTCCTTCTCCTCCTCCTGCACCTACGCCTGCACCAACCTCTCCTACTCCCACCGCAACAGCACCGCCGACTGCCTCAATGAAGAGCTTTGATTGGTCTGCAGCTGGCCTAACACCACCTTCCAAGCCTGAGAGTGGTAATTGGATGTGTTCTGTCTGCTCGCTCTCCAATCCTGCGAGTGCTACAGATAAATGTTCCATTTGTGATGCGCCTCGTTAAAATATATTACCTTATACTGGTACTCCGGCGTCGATGTGTTTTTTTTATTCCTCATTCCTGTGTCCTGCTCTCAATCCAAATCTCTTCATCCCCGTCACCGCAATACCACTGGAATTCATCATTAGATATTATACAGATATACACGTTACAAAGGGAGTGCACTCCCGGTAACAAAATGAGCAGGCGAATCGTCACAATGCTCCAAAATCCAACTTGCGCGCTAACGGTCGTAGACCATCCATTGGCGATGAGAGCTTGCGTTTCAATTTGTTCGGCGGAGCAGCTCTGGCATCTGACACCGACAGTTCGACATTTCCGTCCACCTCTTCGAGAGGGCGGGACTGGGCGGAAGCAGGTTTGGGAAGTTTAGATGGATGAGTTGGGTAGGGGAGGGACGTAAAATAAGGGTGGTGAAGGGCCTGTGCGAGAAGATCGCAGGTTCAGAATGAAGACAAAGATTCATGCAACGTGTAATTCTCAAACAGAAAGACGGACCTCTCGTGCACTGATTCGTCGTCGTGGCTCGTACGTGAGGCATCTACTGAGTAGGTTCAGGGCATCTCCCGAAGCCGCAGTGAAGAGGTCACGGAGGGAAGTGCGAGGGAACTGCCCTACAGGAACGTAATCTGGGAGTTTAGTATGGCCCTGGGGAACGGCATCAGGGTCATGCGTACGGATCATGATAGTTAGCTCATGTCAAAAAGAAGTGGCAGCTTAGGATAGCGAAACACTCACTGGCCAATCCTCCTCCGTCGGCGTTCCGAGTGCTCGAAAGATGGTTTTCAACTGGTCCATATCTGACTCGCCGGGGAGATATGGGGTGCGCAACATCAACTCTGCAAAGATGCATCCAACAGACCAGATATCGACGGCAGTACCGTAGTATCTACAGCCAAACAAAAGTTCAGGGGGCCGATACCAGCTGACACAGAAGTGAGACCGTGTGATTACTCGGTGAAGTGGGACATGGACGAACCGAGTGATGACCTGACACGTCATCTTGTATCCGGGGTCTGCAAAATCTCTTGCGAGACCAAAGTCGGCGAGTTTGAGCTGCCCGTCAGAGGCGATGAGTAAGTTATTTGGCTTCAAATCCTACAATCGTCGCGCGATCGCGTCAGCAACACAACATTATACGCCGAATACCCGATTGGCCCTACGCAAAATTATCAAAGGATAGACCCACCCGGTGAAGAATGAAATTCCTGTGGCAGAACTCCAATCCACGAAAGGTCATTGCCATCCACGACTTTATGTCTGCAGGCAAAAAGACGAGCCTGCGATCCTTGATTATTATCTCGAGGTCGCTATCCAAAAACTCGAGCACGAGATTGAGGTTTGTTTTTGAAGAGAATACATCCATGAGCTGGCGGGGGTGGGCGTTGTATCGTATAAAGGAACACACAAAGAGAAAGATAAATACCTCGATGATATTCTGGTGGTGTAGCTCACGAAGATACTTGACTTCGCGAATGGCAGACATGTCGAGGCCATCTTTGAACTGCCCGACTTTTATCTTTTTGATGGCGACTTTCTTTGAGGTGGATACCTCGTGACCTATCGGGGGGGTGAGAGGGTACGCGAGGGTATGAGCAAAGGACGGACCTCTGTAGACAACGGCGTATGTGCCTTCACCGATTTTCTGGTCTTTGGCCCTGCAGTACGTCCGAGACGGTCAAACGGCACACGAGAGCGAGCAGACAAAGGCTACCATTTTCTCTGACGTTCTGCATTGGCCTTTTCGACGGCATCCATTAAATATGAAGCTGACTGTGCTCCTCAAAGGGACGTTTTCCGAATATGGTCTAGAGGACTCAAGTTGTTCGGTTCGGTTACCACTTTCCAAATGTTCGTTCCCTCCAACTTGCCTGTCGGATCGTCACTCGCAAACAGAATGGCAACATGTTGTCCAGAACGTTCATGATTGCGACAGCGGCGAATATCGCGCCATCATCCTCCATCATTTCACTCACGGAACCGTTCACGCGCGCCTCGCTCGCAAGGATCAGAGATGCCCTCGCGGAGGCAGTGAACCAGGATGGCACCGCCCCGGATCCGACAGAACCACATGCAGCTGTCCTTGTCCCGCTCTGCAACGTGAATAATACACCCGGCGTGCTACTAGAGGTCAGAGGGAAGCTGAGGACACATGCTGGTGAAGTGAGGTGGGTGCCGGAGCGGTGCTGTGTCGTCTCACCCTGACTTCGGATGCAGCTTTCCAGGCGGGAGAGTAGACAAGGTGGTGACCCGCCCCTCTTGGTGCTCGCGAGTAGTGGATGATGCTCATCCCCTCTAGACAGATCCATCTTTCCTAGCCACTGCGTTGAGGGAAACGCATGAAGAAGTAGGCGTGCTCCCTGGTCAGATCGAGCTCGTAGGGCAATTCGGTCCTGCTGAATTGAGCCTCAGAGATCTACGAGTGTGGCCCTACGTCGTTCGTCCTCTATCTAGTCGAACGCTGGCCAGCCCACAATGAACTTTCCTCTGCTTTCAGGGTTTTATCCATCCGCGTGCAAACGCGCCGTTACCCTCAAACCATGAATCAAACACCGATTACAGGCAGACCGATCTCGACTTGGAAATCAAAAATACCCGCCAAAGCCAGGATGTATTCGGCGATAACATTGATACCCCACTCCCATCTATATCCCTCACATCGTTGACGATATCCCAACCCGAGGTAGCTACTATCTTCCATCTCCCCCTTACGGCTTTCATCTCGCGCGCGCGGCTCAGACCTCATCAATTCCGCGGCGGAAGACCGTACTGGGCTATTGGTGTTTCGGACCTTGTTCCACCCGGCGGTCCGTGGGAGTCAAGTGATACACCTGGGCAGTCGGAAATCCATAGCGGGAGACTCGAGGTCTGGGGGCTAACAGGGTGGTACCTCTCCCTGTTGATGAAGGTGTTGAAAGTCTACCATTAGATACAGCACTGGTGGTCTAGCAAATGCGATCAATGGTATTAAGCTCGGGTCGCCATCGTTCGATTTATGGACTGCATCAACCGTATTCGTACAAAATGTTCGTAATAGGGACCATTAAATTTATATGATACAAGGTATTGACGATGGACGAAAGGTTGACATGAAGATGGCAGATGGACCCGGTGACCCTGCATCATGATCATATGAACCCAAAGGAAATCGTGTCATGGTAAGTGCGTAAGCGGGATGTTGTACTCTCAAGGCAAAAGGAACGAACAAGGTATGTGTTCATGTGGAATACGTGAGCATTAACAAAGAACGAAAGATAGCGATGCAACCGACGTGGTGGCTTGTTATCGTATGAATATTAAGTGGTTGCGAAAGATCGGGGGGTAGAGAAATCGTTAAGAAAGCACAAGACATGAGAATAGATACACCGGATGATGATAGTACAAATCGTCATGTGGATCCGCGACTCTGCATTGGGCCAGGGAATGCAGACGACATTGGTGAGACCTGGTATTGGGTCGGGACATCAGCGTCGAGGGACGGTCCATTACTCATCGCCGGAGCTGAGCTTGTGCTTGGCGTTGTTGGCGCACCGCCCGGGGTTGGCACCTTCCCAATAAACCAAGAAGGTACCCAGCCGCGATCACCACCCTCCTCCTTAACAGCCTACACAGTGAATGTTTAGCTTCAAACACGATCGAAGTAGCGGAAACGTACATATGACCAATGGTTGTATCGCTTGAACACCCTCAATGAATCGTCCTTTGCCAGATCCAACTCCTCGTCCCCTTTCTTCTTGTAGTCCATCAATGCAACGCCAGGGAAGCTTGTTGATATAATGCTCAATGGCAAGATCGGTGTCTTGTTCTCGGAAACATCAGGGGATCCAGATGCCTTGGCTGCCGCTGTTGCTTCGGCTATCGCTGATGCGACTGGGACATTTGTCTCCAACAAACAACCTGCGGGTACCCATCCTTGTTTCGAGGTGTCGGTGTCGACAACACCGGAGCCCGTTGGGTCACGCTGCACAACCCACCAGCCACGAGCTCGAGAAAGGATGACAAAGGTATCACCACTATGCGCCTGGATGAGACAGACCAGACCGTCAAGAGGAAGAATACGCACACGACGACATCAAATTCGTCCTCTTGTTCGGCCATATAGGGGTATATCGCCACCGCATACGAAACACCCATTGATGGAGGTATCTCCCTTTTCGTACTCTCTGCTTCGACTGATCCGTACAAGGTCGTTGATCTAGATTTGGTGGAGTCGTAATTCTGTCCCGAATTGACCGACGTAGCGGAGACGATCTCGCGACTGCTACCATCCTCGCCAGTTTTATTTTCGACGACCGGTGACATGACCTCGGGCCAGCCGGCTTGCGGTATAGTACCTGTGAGGGGTGCCGATAGGTCACTCACCTCAAGCCTCGGAGGACGGGCAATTGCTTTACCCTGGCCAACAGCAATAGGCTTATTAGGGTGCGACGGTGTGACACTAGGTGTGGTACTGTTGCTGCTTGTATGCTCGGATGAAATGGAGGCTTTGCGCAGAGCATGTTTTTGTTGAGCAACTGCGATTGGGGAACGTATATCTTTGATATGCTTCAGCATGAAAACGGGATTTTTCTTCGCATCTTTTAGTTTTTGAAAGAGAAGCAACGGTTTCTCATCGTAACTAAGACATCGTTCGATGCGATTTCCTGTAAGATAAATTGTGAGTGATCGAGGACAATGTAACGGGAGTGTGCCCAGTACCAGCTGATCCATAACATATAAACATGGCATAGTTTTGCCAGTTATCGTTATTGATCTTATATTTCTTCAACGCGGCGGGCAAAACTTTCCACGTCGGGTCCTCCAAGCTAACTTTGAAACTCTTGAGGTTGTCTGAGCTTTCTTGCCGGTTCGTTTTTGCAGATGACGATGGTTGAGGACCAGGTGAGTCGGCCACGGAGGGTGCTGGATTCCTTTGTGATGCAGAAGAGGCGGTTTGGATTGGATTAGGTTGCGTCGAGCGAACCTGAGATATGTCATGTTCCGTTTGATGAGGCGAGGGATTCGGAGACTCCAATTCTGGCTTTGTGGGTGATTTTGCAGGATTTGGGTACTGAGCCCACTTGAAAGAAGGTTGTCGCTTTAACGTGGGTTCGTCCTGTTTGCGAGAATAGTGAACAGCCTGCCGAGTGTCATTAAAATATTCGTACCGATCGTTGTGAATTACGAGCTTGGCTGAATTCCTCGAGCAATATATCGACGGTCTCCTTTAGACGTCTGTTGTCTTCTTCGAGGTGGGAGACACGCTGAGCTGTAAATTCAGGAAGCAATGAGGAAAGGAAGACCGAACGAGAGGCACCTACCCTGCTCCTTGATGAGGTCATTGAGTTTCTCAACAGACACGACGCATTCCTGAGCCTCTGCTGCAAGACATGCTCAATATGAGGAAGCCGGTTGGTGAGATGGACATACAGGGGGGGACGTAGTGATCCGAGTCGATAGGTATGTGGTATGCGAGCTTGGCTAGGTAGATTGCTTTGAGGATGGTTAACCTCTGGCCGACGGTGGCGACTCCGACTGCCTTGAGGGTCTCCGGATCTAGCATGCATAGAACGTCCCCCGAGATGTTATGTTCTGGGTAACACAAGGTGAGGTATAGTTGCTACGGGCTGAGCGAGCGAGGTACCTCTGATCTGGTGTTCGTACTGCGGAAATCCCAGAGCAGTGAACCACTGGTGAACGCGGTCCTCGTTCCAGTCGAGAATGTTTTCGCCGTCGTTGGCGATGTCCATGGCCATGAGAATGCACTGTGAGATGAAGGGAGAAGAAAGTGACCCATGATCCACAAGGACACTGTTAGATCACGTGGTACCTGGCAAAGTGACGGAGCCGACTCGGATGACCAGCTTGACCAGCAACCACGATGGACAATCCATGGGCCAATGCTTGGGACAATCCTTCCGAGAAAAAAACTTCCCCATGGAACTCCCAGGAAACAGATACTGCTTGGTCTGAATGGCCCGCACCCGGAGGTACAGTTTGGCTTCAAGGTGATGCACCCTGGGATCCCTCTACCGACGCCTTGCAGTCGCAAGACATGACCTTGGAACAGGACATCACCACACAAGACCAACCTGGCGTCTCTCAGCTAGCTGTCTCAGAACCGACTTCTGCGACAGATGCTTCCGTTTCGGATCACCAGGTTGTTCGTTCCACCTCACCTCCCCGAGACTCCTTTTATCCCGTGCCTGAAACATCTGATGCAACTCCCCACAATATTGCATCGGTTACATGTGCATCCGTCGAGGAGAATCTCGAGGCTGCCCTTAATCCCCCCGACAATGACTGGGGCGAGGGGTGGGGCACCGCTCCTTCCGAGGCTAATCCCAAGGAAACTCAGCCCCGTGACCAGTGGGAGGCTGCCCGCCAGGAGAAAGAGAAACTCAATCGCGCGGTGGTACGACATTTGTACAAACATACACCACACCTCATTCCTCAGTCTAGTGCAGCCTCCAGGATTGCTGGACTCCTTACTCCGCCATTGCCAACAAGTCTCACAAGAGATTTGGCCAGTATCTGAAGCCAGTGACGAGGTCAACAGGAGTTCGGGTTTCGACGATCTTGTAGACATGTATGTCTTGGAATCTGGGCGACTTGGCGGTGTACACCTTGTAATGATCTTGACGTTCTCCCCCAGTGCCGCGCTTCTTGCTCAATTACTTCCCGCTGATTCGGCGCTGCCACCCACTGTGCAGTTTTCAACAACTGCCACCTCAAAGGCGATGAATGAAGCCCTTAAGCTAACGCGTCATATGCCTACGGCAGCCAGCAGCCCTCTATCTCGTTTGTTGGCCTCAAAAGGATCATTAGAATGGGAGAAATCCATCAAAGCTAAACAAGATATCATTCCAGATACGGCTCATGCTGGGTGGAGAGTTCTTGAAAAGGAAGATCGTCTTAGCACAGTTGAGGAGTCGAAACCAAGGAAAGCTCCCGGTGGCTTGCTATCGTTTTGGAACCGCAGAACGTCCGCAATCCAAGCTGCGCCGATTGAGACACCCAGCGAACGAACCATGTCCCCTGCAAGGTCAAGTTCAGAAAGCGTCAAGTCTGTTCTCCATCCACCGTCTTCGCACGCTGCACCTTCTGTACCGCCATCGCCACCTCCAGACTCTCAGCCCACAGTGGTGGCAACTGCACCAGCTCCTTCAGCTGTTTCACGCTTCCTGAATCGGTTTTCGCGTACAAAAGGCCCTCAGCACAGCGCCTTGGCGCTCTCTTCTGATGATCTCGAGTTCCTCTCTGAAATCGTGCCGAGCGCCACCGACCCGCCTGACGAAGACATCAATGATGGTAACCCGGACGCGCTTACAACTGCGAGCAATTCATCACCCCTTCCGCCAAAATTGCCACCCCCGATTCCGCCACCTTCAAAGCAACCAATGTTGTCAACCCGTCCCTCTTCGGCTTTTGGGCTTGGAACCTTGAATGGTGTGAGTGTGATTGGAAGCATACCGACAACCTTCCAGATGCAAGGTGTAGACCATACACCTAATGTTCCTGTCCTGGCACCGCCACTATCACCGAAACCTGCGGCTTCGTTTTCGCGTACACAAAGCCCCCCTTTACCTATGAAAGACGTAGCAACACCAACCATTGCGTTTGCACAGTTGAGTACACCGTCAATACAGCAAAGACTCCAACCAATCCCTCAGCCCAACTCGCAACCTCATTCTTCCTTCACGCATCCACCACCTCAGAAGGTTCTTCCACTTCTTTCCATTCCACCACTCCTCCCCCCACCACCGGTTTCTCCTCCACAAACACCCCGACCGGGTGCCTTTCCCTCTATAATAACACCTGGCTATTCATCCACGATGCGGACCACTGATACTTCTTTGTTCCATGACTCTTACGACTCTGACGACGAATTCACTGCATTTGAATCTTTCCCGTCCTCGGCTCCTGCGCAATTTCCGTCTTCAGATTCATACCCTTCTCAAAGACCCCCCTCGCCACCCTCGCCACCTCCCCGCCGTACGTACGAGCACACACACTACCCAAGCTCGTCTTCTATATCATCTATATTAAGTCCTGCATCTCAAACATCGGTAGATCAATTATGCTCTACAAGATCTTCTGTTTCCGCATCCTTGGATAGTTTTGATGATTTTG
Organism: Boletus eberwhitei; assembly: GCA_038090915.1. NCBI lineage: Eukaryota > Fungi > Basidiomycota > Agaricomycetes > Boletales > Boletaceae > Boletus > Boletus eberwhitei. The sequence continues at coordinate 8,452 of JBBPNO010000350.1, forward strand.
TTTCTCCACCTTCGGTCGCACGAGGTGAGAATAAGAAACACATACCGTCACCGCCTCCATTGCCCATCAAACCTCGATCTCAACTCTGGCAACCATCCCATATCCGAGTCGATGCTCTTCCCTCCCGTGTCCACCATGCCCAAACCTCGAGCCAGACATTCGCCTCACCAACTGTCCATACCAGCCTCATTGATAGCGCGTTCTCGGTGTCATCTGTCAGCGATGCAGAACATCAGCGTACGCAGATCCTCGTAAACCATGCGGCAGTACGCGGGGGGGTATTGTGGCCAAACTCACCCGACTCAGACGAAGGAAAAGTGATGGCAATCCCACCACCTGCGTCGTCCTCTACTTCGCCAAAATTTGTTGAAGAGGAAGGGTTTGATTTACTGGGTGATGGTAATACTTTTGGTGGAGGTTTGGAAGCTTGGCCCGCGCCACTTAGTGCAGCTGGGGGCATTGGGATGGTTTCTACGGTGTCATCCCCTGTGACGGGTGCCTCGCGTGCACCTTTTGGAGTCCCAGGCGGCCCAGGAAAGGGACTTGGCTCGAGGGACCAACTACAGCCCTCCCCCCTGACACTGCCTTCCAGATCTACACCTATAGTGTCGTTGTCTTCTCTGGGTACCCCTTTCCCTGCCACAGCTACGAATGCTGGATCATTACAACCCGCGAAGCCGAAACAGACGGGTGGATTATCAGCACAGGATCTATCATTCTTTGAAGGATTATAAATTTTTGGAAGAGTGTCGATGTCGTCCCAGATGAACGAAACTTACGCCCAGTAGCGACGAGTATACTAAATTACCTGATTAATCCTTCCGACGTTGCGACAGATAAGAGAACGGGGCTGCCAGCAGTAAATTTACACTTTACAAAGAGTTTCCATTACTCTACAAGATCATGGAAAGAACAATGGGGAAGCATATAAAATTAAAGACGTCGCACCAGGTTGCGGTATCGTCAGGTAGAGAATTTGAGCGAGGAATGCAAAACAAAACTCAAGGCTAGCAAAATGCAAAAACGAAAAAGAAAAGAAAGAAAGTATTGTTCGAACATTCCCTTCTTAGGACCTCCAAAACTTCCAGGGCGAGCTACTCTGCGGGTCATACCCATGTCCATCATCGCGATTGCCATATCCACCCTGCTCAATCTCATACTCCCTACCCCTGTCCCTTTCCTTATCTCGTGACGAGTGCGCGTGCCTGTGTCTATCTCTGTGCTCACGTCTATCACCAGAATAATCATCGTAATGTCCGTGATGCCTCGTTGAACGTGAACGGAGAGGTGGTTGAGCAACCGCTTCGGAGTAGGGAGGAGGAGGAGGAGGGATGGTAACGGCATGGGTCGGATGAGAGACTGGTGGGGCAGGTGGGGCACTCGATGGTAAGGCCCTTTGAAGCTGGGAGGTAGACTGCTCGACACCGTTTATCGTGCGACGTTCGGTGCCATCGGGGAAGCGATAGGTAACGTGTTCATTGCCCTAAGTCGTTGTCAGTATGAAGGGAAAACAGGCAAAGAACTCGAATGCCCACCTCCGAGTCCTTGCGCACACACTTGGTGTGCGTCATGCCATTGACACTGGAGCTCGTCCAACTCTCAGAAACCCACCTCCCTCCGCTTCCGCCATTGCTGAACGAATGCATGCTACTGCCCAGCATACCTCCGCCACCGAAGTCGAATGGAGAAGGGGCCACGGGATGGAAGCCACTGTTAAGGAAGCCACCGCCAAAGTGATTCGATCCGAAACCGCGGCGTCCGAATGTATCATCAAAGAAGGGATCAACCTCAAACGCTCTGTGAATATCTCCAAATATCGAGTTGAACAAGACGAATGGATCAGTGAAGCCCGTCGGGCCAGGTCGTGACCCGAACCCGAAACCACCGAAGTGATCCATGCGAGGACCACGGGAGAAGGGGTTCTGACGGAAGGGATCGCGGAAGAAGGGGTCTGAGAAGGTATCGTGGGCTCCATTGGCAAAGGGGCCTTGGGGGGCAGGTTCTGGAGGGGGCCAGACACCATGTTGATCGTATGCTGCTCTGCTCTGAGCGTCGCACAACACTTCGTATGCGTTATTTACCTGACGACGTGGCATAGATGAGCAGTAGATGGTGGGAGTGCGAGGATGGGTGCATACCTTGCGGAACAAGTCCTCGGACGCAGACTTATCGGCTGCAGAGGCTCCTTGGTGGAGGCGATCAGGATGAGTCTCCAAGGCCTTTCTCCTGTAGGCTTTTCGGACTTGGAGAATATTTGAGCACTATTAGTGGACGCAGTCCAGTGGACGTTATGACCTACCTTCCTCCGGAGTCGCATTGCGGCTAATTCCCAATACTTCGTAGAGATTCGTAGCCATGGTCTCGTCAACAAAGGAAGCTGGGAAACAGTTGGAACTATTAGATGTGACCGAAAGTTGCTCGACGGGGGATGAGCAGATGGACCTGCAAGTCAAAGGTGTGTTGTGGCTACCCCGCGACTCAGCTGCTGTGGCTGCGTTCGATCTTCTCTTCATTTCCCGCAAACCTGCCACAAGTGCAACTGGCTAGCGTCACGGCAGCAGCTTATGGGTCTTCAGGAGGTCGTATTGTGCGCTACGGCATCACAGCCATCAGGTTTAGCACCAGCTGCAGGACCGGGAGCGTTCGTCCTGCATGACCTTCAGACAAGCAACGTCCTCTCCTCCTTCAAGCAAACTAGTTCTGCACCACATTGCAGTGCCTTCGTAGAGACAAAAGATGGTCAGGGAGGAATCATGCTTGCAGCGCAATCAGATAAGGCCCTTTTGAATGTCTATAATTTTCAAAAGGCGTGTATATCGAATTGCCCGAGGTGGTTTGCCAGTACTGTAACTGACTATCGACGAACAGGACCAGATCGCCTTAAAGGTCGTTTTGCCGGAAAAGCTGACTTGTCTGGCATTGGATCAAAAGGCAAGATACTGCGCCGGTGGTACTACTCAGGGACGGATATACCTCTGGGAGGCGCGTTTCGTTTCATCTTTCTCAGTATGCCCATGTCATGACCTTTTGGATAGTAGGTCGCATCGGGCATACTCTACAATTCTTGGGATGCTCACTATCGCCGAGTGAGCGTGCTAAAATTCACTTACGATGGGACGATATTGGTGTCTGCCAGTGAGGATTCTGGTGTCAGCGTCTGGTCAGTGTCGAAGTTCGTGTTGTTTTTCTTGGCGTAAAATAGACGTGTAAACTAACTCTATCCTCCCCTCAGATTGGTGGATGACGATCTTCAAAACGATCACCCTCTTCCACAATTCACGCTGCTGGATCACACCCTTCCAGTAACGGATGTCGTCTGCGGCTTTGGTGCATTCCCGATGTGTCGCGTATTGACTGGATCCCTTGACCACACCGTAAAGGTGACCAGATTGTCAAACTGGTTGGTCTCTCGACTGACAGCATCATTAGTTGTGGGATCTGGCCACCCAATCCTTGATAACGACTTTCCATTTTCCAAAACCAATACGTTGCATCGTCTTGGACATCACTGAACGCCTCTTTTTCGCTTCTTCGGCCGATGGATCTATCTACCAGGTAAACCTATTTCGCGAACGCGACATCAAAAACAATGCAGGACCCTTCATCGAGGCTATCGGGGGCGCAGGCGCATCCGACGTCGTCCACTTCGATGCGGACAACACCACAGGACAAAGACGACTCATTGACATTGGTCAGCCTGTGACTGCTCTTTGTATCTCAATGAACGGATCACTGCTCCTGGTTGGAACAGCATCAGGGTTCATCCACGTCTACGACATTGCGTCGTATCAAGTTCTGCGGACGATCTCCACACATAAAGACATGTCAATATCATTCCTTGCGACGATGCTCAAGCCTCCAGACCTCGTGGGCCACATCAGTCTCTCTCTGAACGTGACCAGCGTTGCAGACGCTCGCGATGTGATGCCAGTGCGGCCAGTTGCAGCATTCCATCGGATGAAAAATGTGAGTGCAAGAGAGCAACACGAGGTGTCGATGATGTTGCCAATCACAAATGAGGTGAGTCTTTTAGTTGCGTCAGAAGAGGGGTCTACAGCTCATTTCAACAGACACCACAAATTAGCCGGTGTGAATATGACTACTCTGAATCTGAATTTCAACGGGATCTTTCTTCTTTCGTTCGGCCGACTGAAGCTGAGCCTTGTGGAGTCCCGTTGACAGGTAGAGTTGCGGAGCTCGAGGCAGAGGTGGAGCAGTTGAAGGAGCAGTTGGGGAAGGCAAAAGGCGTGAATGATGCGATATGGCAAGTTGTTGTGCAAAAGGTGCTCAAGGGTAACAACCCGGAGGCAGACGTTCAAATGGATGAGTAGGCACATTTGTGGCTGTGAGACCGTGTGAACAAGTTGATACCCCCAAGGTGGCGGAGGAAGAGTACGCTTGCTTGGATTCAAAGATGGGCTTCAAACAAGGCGCAGTACTTGCATCTTGTTCGTTTTTCCTTGGTGTGTTGCGTTCCGTGTGCAGGTTGTAGGTTCGCTAACTCTACCTTCTTGGCTCTGCATAATCTTTTATAAGGGGTGCTGTTCATATGCTTTTTCGTCGACTACCGTATTCTGTACCAGGATTTGACAGAAGACACCATCAAGGATGGATTCCAGTTCTATGCGACGTTCTTTAATGCACCCCCCGCCATCAAGGTCGGTCCATCAGGCGCCTTACTCGACACCGCAAGTTAACAGAACTGATATAGGCGCTCCTACACGGCTTTATAGGAGTTGGGCTGACTGGCCTTGTTGCAAAGCTCCTGGTATGGGACGAGAGCGCCATGTTTTTCGACGGCTCAAGCCTAGGTGAAGCCCTTTTGGCACCCTTTTGACAATGTTCTGTACTCACGCACGGGACCAAGCCGCCTACCTCTTCGCGATATCAGTCTATGTAGCTGTGACAATCCCATGCTTGCGCACGATCGTAACTCCAGTCGAGGTGGATACTATGGATGATCGCGTCAATGCCATGAGAATTTTGTCGGCCGGGAATACGATTATGATGGTTGTTCTCGGAGCGATATTGGGGTTACAGGTAAGTCCTAATTACCGACGTCCGATTTGTTCCTCGGGTGGTGCGACACCATCCGACGCGCCTTTTCCTTCTCAGGCGCGGGACATACATTTTCGCGGAGTCCCGTAGCCGACGCCGTTTCCGCACCATCAGCCTTCGCGAAGGCAGCTCGATGTTTTCTTCGTTTCGTTGGTTGCACCTCGCGTGCAATTATATTTTTTACGGTTCGCTGAGGTTTATTTTTGGGAACAGGGTGGCCAGGAGTACGCACGCAGGATTGAACTGAAGGATCTAGCAAAATTGGAGAAGGTGGAGAAAGAGGAGGCAGTAAGATCAACGTCCGACAAAGACAAGAAGGAGTAACTTGGCCTGTTTTGTGCGCCTCAGATTTGGAAGAGTACATGATATGGGTAGTTGCTTTATTTAATGATAGCAGTCTGTCCCTCCCCCTCGAGAGTCCCTCTGGCATTAATAGAATGGAAGGTGCGGGCGGAGTTCGTTGGCAGTGTTTTCTGAGGAAGACCATTTTTGCTTCTCAGGTTAAGTGTTAGCTAAGTCAATTTTTATAGTTATCCTCGCAAGCCTCGGAGGAGAGCGCCACCAAGCCGCTCCTCGTGCGCACGAGCACCCCATAACCATCGGCGATGTCGTCAAGCAGAATAGCGATGCTGTTGTCTTGGTGCGCGGATAATCGCATCCAGATCGACTCGAGGTTACAGATCATCGACGGTCAGCATCCTCTCGGCCTTGGCTACTACGAAGCCGAGTCGATAACCTGCGACGAACCCTCCCGCGAACGCGGACTCTCTGTTTATTCGCGTGGAGAGCAGATCGAATGCGTTTGTACCCGTGAGTTCCATCAAACTATCCCCGGTGTTCTGGTCGCAGAAGCCATTCGTGTCCTCTTCCCTTGATGCCTCGTTTGGCACTCTGGGTTTGTGTTGGCGTGTGAGTGAGTGTTATTGAAGAGACCAATCACTCCCCCGCTGTTTGAGACTGTGAGCCATTGACTCTCGTCCGAGAATGTTTCCTCGCCCAACCTGGCTTCAAGGGGACTCCCCCCTTCCTTGTGCGCTAATTTATCTTTTGGTATGGCAGTCGTCTATATTCCAAAGTCCGCCGTTTTGTCTGTCAAGTCGTGCTTCTTCTCCCAGCACATATCTGCCGTACCTTGTGGTCATGGTGCACATCTTTCCCTCGCTCTCGCGCTTTACGGTGAACTGTGCGTAAGCTCCTTTTTTATCGTCTTTACCCCTTGTTGGCCGCGGTGTTGACATGCACTGCTCCCTTTGTTGGCGTCGGCTGGACGCGCTCGATAACTCCTATTGCTACGATTCTTACACTGCAAAAAAAAAAATTACCAAAAATATCCGCAAACCCTACTACCTGGGTGAATGCGCAAACATCAACGCCAACTCCATCTCGCTTAATGCTCCGCCACCGTTTTTGATCTTCGCGCCTTCCCAATCATGAATCCGGGATTTTCCTATCTGCGGATTTTTTTTCAATGATGGGACCCCGACTGTTGTTGGTGATTTGATTTATCAAGCTTACTAGGCTCGCTTTCACGGTGGTTCGGTTACCTTCAGGCCCTGCCGCGGGAAACAGTGGACATTTCCATGTTCTGGGGTGTCACTGATGTCATCGACACTCGGGCGTGCACTTGTTCAGCCCGCGGATGTTTGAATACCGATGATACGTCAGCAGGAAACAAAACTACCCTTTCCCAATGTCCATGGTGTGTGTGGTTCTACGACAATCAGAATGCAAAGGAATGGCTTGAAGTCACAGAGGCTGATGCGGAGCAGGTAGGCTTGATGGTGAGTCTGATGAACACATGTTTGACCATTCTGTTTTCTCGGGTCCCGTCATTTACTTTGTCCGCGTTGTTCCTTTGGGACCATACTTGACACGCCCTTTCCAACTTGTTACACTGCGCGTGTCAATCTACCGCTTACGTCCCTCTCGCCCCATTCCCGTCCAGTTTAATTACTTGTTGATGCGCTTGGCGAGAGGACTATCACTTTCTAGTCTGGTCGCACACGCTTTCGTGATGGCGCAGGCTTGGAAGTTTCATATCGCCAGACAGCCACTCGCGTTTTCCCGTGATACGGCATGCCAGAACTGCGCAAGCATGGTGACTGATGGAAGTGGGCCATGCATGAGCGCCCGACCAACACGAGTCAGCCAGGTGTGCAGTTTCAGCAACGATGGTGACTCGGGAATGTCCGGCGGATCTTTTTGATCTGTCGCTTGTGTCCGCACCATCTACGAGACCGATACCGGCGGTCCAGACAAGTCACGGTGACGATCGGATCTAACGCTTTCTGTTTGATGCACATTTATGCGGTGGACCCTTCAAATGATTTGACCTACATTCTACAAATCAGTAACTGACGCGTAGCTTGCAAGCAGGAAGAAGTACGTCAATACTATCTTGATGTCGTGGAACCCACGCTTCACGCAGCCTCGACTAACCGATATTCCACTGCGGATGCCGACCCAAGACTATACGGGGTTTCGTTCACGGGATTTTGCCATGCATACTCGCTCGTTTCAACACGTGCCTTTTGGGTGGATGCGTACCATGGACTCGCAATGGTTCCAATTGCCGACGCGTAAGTCACCTCACCTTGTCGACCGACTTTACACGGGTGGCGCCACGAGGTCCTCGTATCCGTAAATAGGCATCTGTTTTTCCTGCTTCGTTGGTAGACTCCAATGATGCTTGTTCATTTCGATTGAGGATCACGAGTTCCTATTACGCTTGTGGCTAGGCCTGGTACGCTGGAGGTGGCCGTTGCTACCCTCCATCTCCAATAGAACAGTACTCCGCTCCGTCATTTTCGTGGAGGGGACATTGTGAGCGAGAGCTCGATGGGTGTTTCCCGCAGTGTCTTGATTGAGTCCTTGCTGTTCGGCGTGTGCAAATCTGACGCGGCTTCCAGTTTCAACCATACGAACGATAATCATGTACAAATGGAGGTGAGTAGTAATGAAACTCGATCCTTCTCGTCCGAGTCGCACTCTATCGGGCGATTCGGAATTGCCCTCTTTCGAGGATGTCCGTACATTCGGGGAATTGACGGGTTGCGCTTTGCAGAGTGATTATGACGTCTGTGTCGAATGCGGTTCTCTCGCCGAATGTGAACACGACCGTGAGACGACGAACAGGATGGTCCCTGCTTGTGTACATCCGCTGGGTACACCGACGTCGAGCGAGGTCGACCACCTCGAAATGCGTACCGTGCGACCCATCCCTCCGTTCAGCCAAGTGTTTAACACGTACGGTTCCCTGCCCAACGCGGTGCTCCTCTCTAGATATGGTTTCACGCTCCCCGAGAATGAATACGACACGGTACGGATGGTGTTCGACCCACCGTCGACTGTGAGGAATCTGTTCGAGTATGTCGGGGTGGGGGATGCCGTCACGAGTGCTTCTTTGTTCGAACGTAGGAACACGTTCAGGGTGGGTGACTTTACCGATCACGGCGGTGCTGAGAGTGACGATAAGGAACACGGTCAGGGCATCGTGGACAGCAAAGTATCTGTTGATATTGGCGAACCTTGCGCAAGCGAAGAAATTGGTCTGGAAAACAAAATAAACCGACTGCTCCGCATTTTTACTCACGTTGCGGGTATGTGGAACTCGGACGAGCTGGTGGTCGACGACTTTGTTATCGACTCTGACGGAAAGATGTCACACAAGCTTTGGCTACTTTGCGTGCTAGTGGCATTGTTTGCTTCTTTTGGAGACGTGATGGAAAGGGTTGAAGGAGTCGCTTCGCTGACAGAATTGAAAGCAACGTTAATTAGCGTTCAGGGATGGGTTGAACGTCTTCGCGATATGCAGGATGTTGAAGACGGCGACGTACAAGATTCCCCTCCTTTGCCCCATCTGGCACGTCCATCAGACGATTTCGCACAGCCTGCTCAGCCTCGACCAGCCAGAGGCACATTGACAACCGTCACCGTACCCTCGGGTTCGATCAACCCAAATGAACTACAAATTACCATCGCTCGGCACCTTGGGTCCGGACACCGGGACCCTGAGATAACCACGAGCTCTATCCCATCTCCATCCTCGACGAGAACCGACCCCCCACAACGCGACCGCAGTCGAAGCGCGGAAAGAGGGCGGCCCTCGAAGCGCGTCCGCCGCACTAGCGATTCCGTCGTGGCAAACCGGGAGAGTTGGCGGGTCGATAGATTAGGCAGAGCCACACCCGGGTCTGCACGAGTGGGGCAAGATCGGGAAGTTGGCGACGACGACGACGACGACGACGACGACGCAATCCGCTGCGTGGCGCTCCTCCTGGCGCGCATTGTGGTCGGTCTCTGTCACGACCGGTATCGTCCTCCGACGCTTAGAAAAGAACAGCGCGGCGTCGGTATGACTGCAGCACAACTCGGGGACCTGCTTGACGTGAGTGTTTCGCACAATCCGTTCGTCTTTCTGGATGGATGTTTGAATCCCCCGTTGCCTCGACCCTGATTGTCTGAGCTCGGGGGTGATTAGATTTCGGTTCTCCTGGCTGCATTATAGCGGCGAAGATCTCGACGGGACAAGTGTACACGGTCCCAACGACCCGCATCGGCGTGACTGTGGGCGCTTGGATCCCATTTGCTCGCAGAGCAAGGAAAAGAGGTTTCCCTCCTCCCCCGGGGCGTCGTCGTCTTCTTCTTTTTTTTTTTTTCCTTCCCGGATCGAGCTTGGGTTGAAAACTTTTTCTATCCAACTGTCGGTTCTTCTGCTACGCCTATTGTCTTCCCCCCACTCCTCCTTTCGTGATGCTGTGGGGGCGAAGTTGCGGAGATGAGCTGATCGCCGTCACTCCTAACTCTCCATCCTGTGGACCGTTGGCGGGGTTCACGAGAATATTCATTTCCTGCCTACAATTATCCTTTGGTGGACCTCCTTGCCTCTCTGGTTAATTACCAGTCCTGCCGTTTTCTGCTTTCTCTGTCAGTCGTGAAGACGATCATCTCCGCAACCGCGTCAATGCGATGCTGTGGCATCAGTCGACTTTTCCCATTGTGTCCCATATATGGAGTTTAATGCCACCAACGTTCTCTTTTTTTTTTTTTTTCATTGTTCTGTAGTGAAGAGGGTAACTAACGAACGCTTGTACAGGAGACCCCCGAGTATATGCGCCGTACGCGAAGTGCGCTTCTGTTGGCGATCAGTGAAAGATCGGTGGTGGAATGTTGCGCGGCGTCCTGGTGTGCCATTCTGGGACAATAGAGTCCATGTTACCTCCGTTTTCTCCGATCGAGTGTGAGAGAGGGGTACTGATAAGGATATATGTTTTTTTTAGAGAAAAAGTGGAGTAAACTCTATCAAAGGGCGGGGCGTACTTGTGGGTGGTGTGACTTCCGCCGACGACGAGAAAAGTGAACATCGGCAGGCGTGACATGGTCGCTTACCCTTGAGCCGGTTCCGTGGTCTTGAACTGGTTGGTGGCATTGTGCGTGCATGTGGCCACTGGCTGGCTCTGCAGTAGCGATGGGGACTCGAGCGTCGTGCTTCGCGAAGGTCGACCAAGGTGGTCCTACTAGTACGCCGTGGGTGTTAGTGCTGCCCGTGTCGCCGTCACGACCGTCGATGGAGCGATACAAGAGATGACTCGGATCGCCGATGCGCAGAGTCACAAAATAATAATATCGACCATAATGAAAAAAAAAGAAAAGGAATAAATTAAATAATTGAATTGACCCAGAAAGGGTCACCACTCATCTCATGATTTAGATCTTGGATCGTCTCCAAAAGGCAGTCGGATATATAAGAAGGGGGAGGCCACCTTGCCTCGTCCAGTTTTTTTTTTTCTCGTCCAAATCCTCTCTACTCGACCTCAACCTCGTCCCTCGACTTTACCATGGACGTCGACTGGTGTCTCTACTGCGAACGCAAACTCGTACGTTCCCCTCCTTCCCCTCCTCGCCATCTTCACTCACCCTTCCCCACAGGATGATTTCCCATCTGCTTCCGGCCCATACTGTTCCCCAGACTGTCTCTCCTATGCCTCCTCGTCCTCTCTCCGCGCACATCCTGTCCCCCTCCCTGCATCCGGTATCTACCGCATTCGCGACTGGGCACAGGCAATTCCACCCCACATTCCAGCTGGCGCACCCGCTCTCCCCTTTGCGGATCTCCCTCCCTCCGCCCCTTCCCCACTCCCATCCGAGCGTCCCCCTTCCCCTCGTATACGCCACCAGCCGACCCCAAAGCTTATCGAGCGCACGGCCGCATCCACCCCGCTCCCCACCCTCTCTCTCTCCTCTCCTGCACACGTCCGTCCGCCCTACCCTGCACGCCCTCCGTACACCTACTCCAAACCAACCGCTCCCGCCAATACGACGACCTGCATGAGCGAGGCGAGCACCTCCCTCACCTCCCTCCTCACCGAACCCTTGGTCGCAACACCCGACGAAGACGCGTCCTTTGGCGTAAATATCGGTGCCCTCGTTCGCTCCTGGGTCAGCCGTGACCGTTCAAACAGCATCAAGTCCAAGGACGTCTACGTGATCGAGAAAGTCACCGATTATTTTCCCGCCGTTCCTCAGGGGAAGAAGATCTCCTCTCCTCCCTCATCGTCTAAAAAATCAAAAAAGACCCCTGCCCATTCCCCCGCCCCGCTTTCTCGTCACAAACTGCCCGCAAAGAAGGTGATTCCCTCGCACAGAGATCCCTCCACCCACTCCCATACCCCAACCCCCGTCATATTCCCCTCTTGCCGAGCGGCCGAGCTAGACTGGGTCGATGGCGAGGATGAAGACCAAGACGAGATCGTGGTCGCCCCGCAACCACAGTACCACCCCGCTTATTATCAAAAGTGCGACTCTCAACGACACATCGAGCCCGTCCACTCCTCGCCCTCGTCTTCTCTCTCCAGCTCGGACTCGTCTGTACTTCTCATGGCTCCGAAACGCTGGGACGGCGTTAGAGGTCGCAAGGGTACCCGTGCGATCGTGGCATAATTCCTATTCCGTCTCATCAAAACTCATCTCTTTGTTGTTCTACCCCTTCAAAATTTGGGACGCTTCCATTCCATATCGCGATGAGTTTGTAACCACTCTTTGCTCCTGTTACCATCACCCTCCTTTTTTTTTTTTTTTTCTGCACGACCTTGCTCGAAATGAGCATGCACGACCACGGTCCTTGAATCTCTTTCAAATTCTCACGTAACACACACGCTCGTTCTCTCTCCCCTTTTTTCCTTCTTTCTCATCACTCATCTCACTCACACACTTGTATATACATGCATATACACATAGATAGATTCGACCCCTTCTTTGCATGCTTGCTCGCATAGACATCTCATCTGTTTTCGTTCCCTCGGTGTTCAGACCGAGAATATGGCATTGATTTATTGTACGATAGAGCCGCTTCGCTGCGAACGGATGGAATATTATTTGTGTTCTTGGATTCATATCTTGGGGGATTTCGATTAGGAATGACTCGTCTATGAAAAGGCTCGAACTTGACAACGAATGGTAACGAGGTTGCGATCGCTTCAATTGACTCGGTTTCTTTTCACACACGATAGCCGCCTGTGGGGCGAGCACAGCACCAAGCCAAGAGATGACTGGAATGTGCACCCACGAACGTCGTGTGTACCATCAGACGAGAAGGGCACGGAAGCAGTTTCACTTTCAGCGATTGAATGATGTCGGGGAATGCGTTTCGTCGTGGTCCATGTTTCGAGGAGGGCCTTCGCGGGAGTCGATGAGTCCCACCTTGTCGTTGGACTTTTTCCCTCTACCACAACGTCGAACAAGTCCACACTTGGCCAATACTGCCACATCCTGTATTGTTTGGATGCTCATATGCCACGGGGCCTCGTCTCGAGCATGCCATACGCGTGGGTAAAAAAACGCATGGTCAGAGTCATGTCCGTATCTAGTCCGCCTTGTCTGAGAAACGCACGAATGTCAATTGAGTTTTGCCAGCTGCAATTCAATTGACCCCATGTGTTCGCTTTGCGCCGGGGGGAAAGGGGCGAACAGGATGCCACCGTCCGGAAAAAAACTTGCCTCGCCAAACGACTCAAGTGGCCGTTCTCCCATGTCTAAACCCGCTTCGACGGTTCGGTGACTCAGAAGACCTGCCACACGTCCCGGCACACGTTCTCCCTGTGCGAAGCGTGTACGTGGCACTATTTAGACGTGAGTGAGGAATAGACGGAGAGTCTCGCTAGGATCACAGGCACATCCTTTAATCCCGCGATTCTAATGTTTCCTGAGATGGAAAAGAAAAAAAAAAAAAGAGAGAGGATGAAACCGCGCTTCGTCGTGGGCCGCGCCACCGTCGAGGGCATGTCGCACGCCGTACGTCTACACGACGGAGCTTGTGCTGACTCGAGCGGCGAGTACCATGTGGATCCCCTTCATCGTTCGATAGTAAATCCCAGAAGGCAACGTCGGCTGTTTGAGGACTGCGACGGTACCCGATTGTCAACATATCGGTACGAACCCGCCGTGTCGCTCGCACGCGGAGGTTATCCCTACAAACGAGGGCTGGACTCGACTCTCTCTTAGGACGGACATGTCCATGGCACTCCAGCGACCGTGACATTCACTGGCAAGGTCGGTGATCGGCTTGAAACGGGTCACTGAACCCTCGCCGACTCTTCCCCAAGTCACCCGGAGTGCGTATCCGCCGGGTGTCATGGAATATTCATTTTTTTTTTAAAAGACAAGTCGTTCGTGATCGCCGAACAATCGACAGGATTCGAGGGTTCATGCATGGTTACGGATTGAAGGCTCGGCGACGCCATGTCGATGAACGGAGGTAGGGTGGTTGGTGCTAATACTTCCCGCGGTCATCTATTGTTAGCCCGTTCACGTTCAACCTGGCGATTCGTCGCGATAGATGGTAAGCAGGTTTACAGGGCCCCAAACGTTCTACCCTACAATACACGTGTATCAAAACATCATTCTTTCAGAGAACCGTTCAGTGCCCGCAGTGCTCGCCGTGACCGTTCGATCATTCGTGCTCAAGCAATCTTGCAACTTGCCACCGTGGTGGTGCCGTACCTGCGGTTGGTTCATTCCGGGTCGTACGCACCCAAGGCTGGCGTCATCGTCCCTGACACCTATCATCCATCCGTAGCGATAAATACATCAATCTTGGATCTTGACATATGCAAAACGTTCCAGTCCGTGGACGCTGGCATTAATAGCAGGGATAACGGATGATCATCGCATCGCCTTTCCGGGCCTTTCACTAGAAACTCGTCCATCTCCCCACGCGATAACGACCATCATACATCATGCTTCTCCCGTTGACAGATTCTCTCATCGATAGCACTATGCTCCACCTCACACAAACGAACAAACAACGGAACATCCTTGATACCCAGAAATATCATCATGACATGCACAGAGGTCGTGCCTCAGGACTGGACGAACCCGTCGTGTAGGCTTTGAAACGGTTCGCGGAGGTTTTGAGACAAGGCCCGCCTTGGGCTAAGCACCTCTGACGAAATTGCCTTGAGGGCTTTTGTATTATGGTATGTCTCGATCTCCCCCCTTGCCTTTCAGATCGGGACCGTTTCTCAAGAACTTTGAGGTACACGTTTCACTGCGACGAAGAAGTACAGCCCTAGCACTGCCGGCCGGTCCGGTAAACAGCGAGAAACCGACACGGAGATCACATACGCCCTCAAACGGTTTGCAAACTATGGTCATGCTGGTGAGATCGCGTTATCCTATTATCACAGAGAGTGCGAACGGCCGGAATGTCAGCTCTTTGCTAATCCCAAAAAGCCTGTGCAATGCGCTGCGGGTAAGGTACGTCGTCTTATTGTCTTTCTTCATGTCACGAACGCCCCTCAACCTATGCTATTACCTACCAGGTTGAGATTAGGTACCGCGGACGAGTTGCAATCAGTTTCCGTACAGCAAGTACGCCATCCGGAACCTGGATCGCAGCAATCGGGCAGACTTGCACCTTTTTGCGTGACAACCCAAAAAGCTAACTTAGGGCCTCTCTCTCTCTCTCTTGCTCTCTCTCTGTATGTGTGTGTCCTTTATATTTCCTTTTGCAGAAAAGTGGTTACAAGAAAGTTCTGTCACGAGCCGATGCTCGGTGTGGTCTGGATGTAAGCACATGAAAGCAAAAGCCTCGACGGTGATAGCAAAAGATGAGGCGTGTCATTCGGTGCCGCACGTCCGCGCTCGGCACCCAGCTCGCCCCGCGTCCTATCTCGGGTCCACATCGAACCAGCGATGTGGGAGAGTCAGGATGCAACGACATGGACGCGTGTCAGGGAGAATGGATATTAGCCTCCTGCGTGCGGTCTTTGGGTGGCCTCCGCAGGCGTCGACGCTTCTAACCCAGTAATTAGAATTCAGAACTATGGTTGGGGACAGAAGAACACTTTGGGGGGGGGGGGGAGGGCTCACAGCCTCTATTCGGATCTTGGCGATATCACAGGCCAAAGTAGTCGTGAGTACCCGAGTGGCGTCTTATCGCTGCGGCGCATGCTCCGCTCATCAAGAAACGTGTCACGTCGACCGACGCAGACATTCTCGTTCGTCTTTATTCAGGTCCCTGCCCGACGACACACCCTGCCACCGGAACTTGGTCCCGTTGGAAAAAAAAAAAGCTATCCAATTAGACGCTGTGTCATGCGTCGGGACAATGCAAAATCGGCTGAATTCCGGGACATTCATATACCACCCCATGCAAAAGGGTAAGGTTAACGCTCCGACTTTATTGATGGTGCATAAACCTTGTCTCTTTTCAGGCCCCCGTCATGGGCGCGCACAAGGCTTTTTTCATGATCGACCTGCGCGCCGACCGTGCGCGATTCCTGCCCGAATAAAGGTGCTAATCCGTATTACAATTCATGAGCGACAACATGTCCCATTTGTCGAAAACACTGCTTACACGGTGGTAGTTCATGCACGCTAGGCCTACCTGGATAATCAGATTCGAAGTAGAAGCGTTGCAAGGTTGGCGTGCACACAGCCTGGCCGTCGTTAGTCCCAATGAAGGAATATTCGGGGAAGATGATCCTCATGGGACTCCTGGGCTATCCGGTTCAGCATAAAATACCGGACGACCAGCGAAATTTATGGTTCTGGGAAGATGGTGCAAACGACAGTACGTCGAAATGGTAGAAAGGCATCGATGCTTGCTCTCTGAATGATTGGATACTGCAACAACAAAAAGCATCCGGAGCGATTTTGTCGGACGTGTGATATGATGCTCAGCTGTCACCTCGTCGGAACGGATAAATCATGTTGACAAATGTCATTTAGACTACACAGCCGCCATGCAAATGCTCGTCGATGCTCCTCCCCCCGTAATCGGACGTCTTCGGGGGGCACCAACTCCCATGATTGATTAACTTGAGGGAACGTAGCTTCATATTAGTCTAGCTGCAATCAAGGTTCTCCCCCCTTGTCAGGTAAAATGAGGGGACCGAAAGTTGCACTAGGACATACTGGGATATACAGAAGTCGTCAGGCGTTGGGCATTACCGGTAAAGGGGGACTCATACCAAGCGATCATATGCTAACCTTTAGCCAAGGACAACTACGGCCGTGTCAAAAATCATAACTTGCTAAGGGGGGTTATCCTGGTCAGCTGTCATGCATGTGGCTTATCGGCTCAAGTCTCATGAGTGCTAAATTCAGTACGCACCTCAATAGTGCGAACCCTGACAATAGGTCCGCAATCTATTCTGCATCAGGTACACTACTATGGGAGCCAATTTTTTTTAATTCCGGTGGCGGCGCCTCTATGTCACGATCAGGTGTGGAATTGGACACAACCGAACATTATTTGTGGGAGTTGGGATGAGAATGTTGAAGAAAACCATCGTTACGAAAGATGAAATTGAAGAGTGGCGTTGTCCAGAACGAGCAAGCCGGGACCGTAGAGCGAGCTCAGCTGCGTCGTATGGCATGTTGGGTCATGGGTACCCATCATTATGAAGACATGGCACGATCCAGCGGCTCGTTTGGTACACACCGTTGCAGTCAACCAGTCGGCTTCCGAACAGACGAGATGCTAATGCGCAGCCATTTATTCGGAATGTATCCCCGGCAGTTCCGGGTGCAGAAGAGTGCGTCGTATCTCATCCTTTTTGGCGTCTGGAGGGGGAAAAGGCTAAACCACGTTGTTAGCTCACAGCATTGAGATACCTTTCGTCGACGGTTCAGGCTAGCTCAGTTGAGAGAGATCTCTCGAATGAGGTACTCATCGATGGTACCGAGCGTTCCCACCCACCTGCTTCTTTCGTGTCGTAAACTTCATGGACAGTTGAGCCAAGTCAGCTTCTCTCAAGCTGTGCATCTAAGCAGGGGATGAAACAGGTGATATTGCAGGAACCCATGGTCACGTACCGATGGATTGGTGGCACCCGAGAACCCATGTCAAGACATTCATGGACATATCAGAGTTGTCAGCATCAAGGAGGCACAGTTGGCGCGTACCCAATCGATGTCCCCCTCCCCAACCGTTCTGCGTGTCCGTGCGCAACTCGAGGAGAAACTGTAACCTGCTACTGCGCAGTTAGAGAGTGAACTTTACGCAGAGTCGCGGTCTAGGCGGATTCGCCTAATCAACCTTACGACCCCAATCCAATGTCTCGGGGCTTACGTTGGAACGTCTCAGTGATGGCACATTGATCATCCTCAGCTGACAAAGGGACACAGTCACTGAACAGCGATGCAGGTCCCAACAAAATTGAACATCATTTAGACCACATTCATTTTAGCGAACGACTCGCGAGCTGGAATCGCATCATTCAGGTACCCCCACATGACGGGGGTTCGCGAGATAACCCTAGAACGGTCATGGATACGCCCTGAGATTCTGAGTCCTCGTGACGTGTCCTGCGATACGGCGTACAGTTGGCAGGTAGGCCCAAACGGACCACTTCATAAATGTAGGCGAGGGGGAGAAAGAGGGGGGAAAGAAGCCTTGTCGTTTACAGCCGCGACACCGGGCCATAGTTTGTCAACCTCATGAACAACGTATCCAGGCCGGTTCCCACACGACATGTACTGTAACGCCTTGTTCTTGATAACGCTTTATTCCGAGTCACCAAGCTCGATGGAGACCGATTGCTCGGGTAGCAAGAAGAACAGTACTATTCCAGTCATCAAGCATGTCGTGCCCACCCGGTGCCCATTCCCTGTCAAAAATACAACATGCTCAAGGGTAGATCTTCTCGGAACAATTTCTTGTGCTTCGCCACTACTACAGCGTCTGTCTCGTGTGAGGCCGTGTATCGAATGGGTCATCGTGGCAACGGATACGGTTGCAGGGGCCTGCACCGTAAGAAATATGCACTATCAGTAGGATTTTGGCCGGCCACGCCCAACTTTGCTCTGAAAATGCTATTCGTGATGCATTGCCTCTTATGCATAGCGACCGATATCTGTGCTACGTGTTCCATGGAGCCTTATCAGCATTGATAACAAGGCTGTGGAGGCAGTCGAAGAAAACGTTGGGCCGATCAGACGTTTTTAGGAATCCACATCATAAACATTCATGTTCTCAAGCAAATGAAAACTCTCTAAGAAAGTTCAACACAGGCATGTCTGCAGAAATAGGAACCGCAGCCGCAACTGTCTTTAAGAAGCTTCATAAATCCACTGCCACCCCACTCGTCATCCAAGTCACGGAACATCCCAAGGCCAGCTTGAAGGAGCGAAACATCGCCTGAAAGGGAAGCGGCCCTCGACCAGATATTTTCTGGGAGTGCACACGTGCGATCATCGAGATAGCACACCGTTCTTCCACTGATAGCATTCGCACAAACTAAAACCAAATGCAAAATCAGACCATGTCTCTATCACCTCCGGATGATCCGCACCTCTTTTGATCGCAGCTGTTCAAGACACATCATCTGCGTTTAGGAGGCGGATGCTGCGGTCCGCGGCTTTGACGTGGTGCTTGGTAGCGGGGGATAGCCATTGGAACCTGATACTGTGCCGAGCGAGCATGGGAATGGGCATGAGAAGAGCCAGAAGAAGTATTGGAGGGATAAGGATAAGGTTGATAAGGCAGCGGGGCCTGGGCGGGAGCCCAGTGGACATGTCGTCGGGGCGGTTTCACAGCCCCGCGAGGTGGCGGGAACGGAGGGACCTGTTGGCTACTCATATGTTTTGAGGAGCGTGGAGGGGGTAGGGCCAGATCCCGCTTCTGGGAAGGGTGGAAATGGATGTGAAGACATTGCATGAGTTTCGACGAGCCTCGCTGAGGAGGATGGGGTCGTGCATGAGGTCGTGATGTAACCTCACCGATGGTATCGATCCCGGTCAG
>JBBPNO010000351.1:0-27731 GCA_038090915.1 Boletus eberwhitei
CGTGACGAGCTCCACACTAAGATGTCGCTCTATGAAACCAAAGATCATACGATTGTCTCCCTTACCACGGAAGTGGACCAGTGGAAGCGTGCGGATGCTACCAAGGCAGAGCAGATTGCAACTACCGTCAAGCTCGTCGAGAAGCTTCAGCGAGACTTGTCCGTTTCCACTTCGCAGCTCGCTGAGCTCCAGGGTCACTATGAGGCGCAGTCGCACGAGCTTGTTTCTGTGCGCAACGAGTTGCAGAGCAGGACGTCATCGATCGAAGAGAAAGAACGGATCGTCGTTGCTCTTACTGCCCAAGTCAAGGAATGGAAGCGCACGGACGCTCTGAAGGAAGAACGTATCGTGAATCTTCGCAAGCAGGCCGAGGAGTCCCAACGGAATTTGACCATCTCCTCGTCTCGGATCGTCGAGCTTCAGCATCGTTGCGACGTGCAGTCGAGGGAACTCGCCTCTGTTCATGAACAGCCCCAAGAGCGAGCGTCGGGCGAGGATAGTAACGTCTCCTCTCTCACCTCTCAAGTCGAGGAATGGAAGTTTTCAGCTGCCACGAAAGAGGAGGAGCTTACAACCGCTCGCAAGGACCTCGAACAACTCCGTCACGACCTCTCCACTGCATCCACCCAAATCGGTAAGTTCCAGTAGCATGACGACACGAAGACTATCGATGCTAACGTGCCCAATAGAGAGTTGGAAGCATTCCGACGCCACTAAAACCGAGGAGCTTACCGTCGTACGCAAGGAACTCGACCAGCTCCGTCGCGATATCTCTTCCCCACCTTCTCAAAGCGAGTACCAGCAGCGCTACCAGGCGCTGTCAGTGGAGCTCACTTCACGGACCGAGCAGTGGAAGCGCTCAGACGCCGCTAAAGCGCAGGAGCTCACCATCACCCGCAAGAAAGTCGAACAGCTCCAGGTCGAACTATCCACCTCATCCTCTCGTATCACCGAGTTCCAGCAGCGTTACGAGGCGCAGACGAAAGAGCTCACTTCCCTCCGTGAGCAATTCATGTCGATATCGGTTAGCAAGGAGAAGGATAGCCTTGTCATCGCGCAGATCGAGCAATGGAAACGGTCGGACGCTACTAAGACGGAGGAACTGGCGCGCGCACGCAGTGATCTCGAACAACTTCAACTCAAACTGATCGCGTCGTCCTCTCAGATCGTGGCGCTCGAGAAGCATTACACCGAGCAACTCGAAGCGATCAGGACGTCATCCAGCATGTCGGAGGAGTCGAGGAAAGTGTACGAAAGTATTACGACGGAAGTCAAGGATTACGCCTCCATCATCAAGCTCACCAGCACCGTCGATGAATGGTTGCGCGCGGACACCAAGAGAGCGGAGGAAGTAGCGGTCCGACTCTCGAATAGAAACAAGGAGAACGAGGAGCTTCGACACCGTCTCGTCACTCTGAAGGAGATTTATGTGCAAGCACCCGCGCTGAAACAGATCTTCCAGTCTGAAACCGTCGAGGTCCATCAACATCATGAGGAACAGTCGGTGGCGGTCAGGTCCACGTCTACAGAGAGTCAGTCGCAAGTGGGGGTCGTGCAAGGCTTCGTCGCCACGGCAGATACGCACACGGACAAGGTAATCGTCGAGACGCTGCAGGAGCTGAACGCGGTGGTTCATCAGACTACGACGATCATGGCGGAGAGTATCCTCAAGGACTTCAAACCTCGGGCTGCGAAACTGACAAAGGAGCAAATTTCTGCGGCGCAAAAGGTTTCAGTGTCCATCGGTCAAGCGTTGGCGGGCTGCTTGGGAAGGAACGAGCGCAACCACGTGGCTCTTTATCTCCCAATCGCACTCCGAGCCTACCTGACGGGCTACCTACGCTGGGTAATTTCGTCTTGGACCGCCGAGAAAGGGTACAATGAACTCATCAATAAGACGTACGAGCAATTGCAGCAATCAGGTACGAAATCGAGTTTCGAATACGAACCATTTTCCGCTGACGGTCGCAACAGAAGCGCAAACAATATCGGGACGTTGGCGATCCCTCACGCGCACCTACATCTCTCCCGCCTCTATGAGCGACCCGAAAACGCTCATCTCAGCTGTCATGGAAGGGCTTTCTGACATTGTCGTTGTGGCCGGTTGTGCCCCCTCTTCTTCGGCTGCGATGTCCAAGGTTTCGTCCCAGTTCGGGGACAAGGTGTCATCGATCACCTCGATCGCTGGGCAGTTCAGCAAAATGATTGGGGAGGTGGTGTCGGCCGATTTCGAAGTGTTGGCTGTAGGCCCGTCGGAGACGTTTGAGGCAAGCACGATGGAGAAGGACGGGTCAGGTGGGACGGCAGCGGGCGGAAAAGTTTTGTGCGCGACTGACTTGGGGATGAGGAAGCGGGTACAGCTGGCGTCTGGAAAGAGCAATACGTTGACAATGATCAAAGCAAAGGTTGTTTTACTGGAGGATCATGTCTAGTGCGGGGCTTTCGATCCTGGCTTTCGTCTACTTTTTTTTTTTTCTTACCCATTCGTGTTCATTGCAAGTCTTTGCATTGCAGTACCTTTTGGCTCGGACTCGTTTAGTACCCGTACGTTTCTGATTACAAAAACGTACACCTCCACATCTCGGACATTTTACCATGAATCTTATAACGTTTTCTCAGAAATCGATGCTCGTGACAGCGCGAGTGTCTACAACGGGAGTGATCACCTACACGATATTAATAATCACAGGAGCAAGACTTGTTCTGAGAAAATCAAGTCATATCAGTTATTTTGACAAAACTGTTAGCGATCAAGCTCCAATCCCGACGCGGCATCGTTCGATTGGCGATCCAAGTGTGGGACGAACTAGAACGATAGGGGCATGCAGATGGGTCAATACAGACAAATGAAAAATGGTGGTCGGCAGCAACCACGACGATTTTTTTCCGTCAGATAAGTAGGTTCAAGTAGGAGTGTGCTACTTACGGGCGACGCGGTCCGAAACAGTGAGCGGATTCGTTGTAGCGACTTTGCAGCTCGTTGCCTTGGTATATCGCGATGCTATCTCTGTACTTACTGTAAGTAAGTTAGGTTTTGAAAGGGACAGGAGATCCGGATAACATGACATCGCTTCGCCACGCTCCCACGCGCTGAACGCCGCATCGCCGAGTCGAGATTTTTCTTCTTCTTCTTGACATCTGAAAAGTACATGTTATTACGCTCGCACGTCTGCGTCAATACTCACCCGTGATCCGTTCTGCTGTTAGTTTACTCGCGCGCAATTATACCTCTTCGCCAAAGGTGCCGAGTAAGTATCTTGCAAAGTGACCTCCCACGCTGAGCCTCTTCCGCGTGATCCGCCAGACGGAAGAACCTGATACTATCAATGGTATCGCTGCGCCGTCGTTTGGTGTCGCCCGTCGAGGCTGCATCTAAATATCTTTGATGAGCGTTGGCATAATGGTACCACCAAAAAAGTAATTCACCATCGAGATATTGCTCTCCAAATGATTCCCCAGTACTGGATGAGCCAAAGACCCGTGCCGTGCCCGATCAAATGACTTGTAGTGCCCGCACGTTCATGGTCACGTTGCATCAGGTTACGTTCTTCCCAAGTACCTAACATAGGGGTCACATCAGTCTGGCCGCATGAAAGTACCTCGAGGTAACGATCTATTCTCTCATCATCACTCGGAAGCGCGATCATATCAGACAACGCTGACATCGCCGCATCATAAGTATTTTCGGCCACGAAACAGATTCGGACTTGCCCGAGTCTCAACGGATGGCTCATGAGAGAGGTGCAAGAACGTATTCCCTATCCGGGGAGCTGAGCTTCCACCTCCAATTTCATCAGCGCTGGACCAGGCACGTGTCCGACATGTCGAGACTCTACACTAATTGGGGAGTGCCGCGTGATGTTCCGGGCCTGACCTGACTTTTTTTCACAGTTGGACCCGTTTCTGGGACGGGACGATGATCGATCGTGCTTGTCAGGGGAAAGAGCGGTGAGAATTTAATTGCAAGTCGTTTAGCCCTCGGACACGATTCAAGCAGGATTGCCAGGGAAGAAGTGTGAGGAGTGTGTTCAGCTTCCCAACGTGAGCCAGGAGCGTAAGGAAAGCATGTCAAGGAAGGACGAGATGATCGTCCAGTAGGAAAGATGGCCAAAGAAGGAGCGTCTCGTCTCTACCGTGGGAGATCGACTCTGGAATGAGAGTGGCTGACAATTAAGACTCCGTTCTACTAACATTCTTCCGCTTGCAACCTTGCTCGGATGCATAGTATCGGTGCTGTCATGGGACCCATGAGATCCTAGCGGAAGGTACCACAATTGCGAGCTTCCGTGAGCCCTGTCATGTTTCTTTTGCTACTCTGCGCAAAAATGGTTTGATTCTGATCTACAAGTCCACAGCTACCACAATAGAGCCCTGCAATTAACGCTGTGGTTTCGAGCCCATGCCATCGCTTGGGAGATCTGTCGGGGTTTGTGCGTGTTCTCGGCGCGTCGACGTAGATTAATGCTGACGTATATGGGATCTGCCGAGTTCTTCGGTTCCATAGACACATCCAATCGGCAGAGATTCCTCAACGATCCCGAGAGTGGGCGCTTCCAAGTTCTCCCATACCCTTCGAGTGCCCGGCTGACAGCTCCGGGTTTAACCCATAGCAGGGCCGGCAGTTCCGTGTGTAAATAAGAACGTCTGTCGGGGTTTGTGTGTGTATGGGCTCGTATCAATTATGGTGTCGCAGGCATACTCCTACTTAAAGGCGATCGATTCCGGGACGCCCACCGACTTTTCCCCTTCCCGAAAACAAGGTGCGTACCCAAACTCTATAAAAGTACGCATCCTAAAATCCGGTCGCCCCCTTCTCCTGCCAGCATGTCCAGGGCCTTCAGCTCCCTGTCACTCTCGAGGTCCCCAGAGGACGAAAAGGCACTCACGCCTGTAGCCCAGGGTGATGAATCGAAGCAACCAATAAAAGTATTTCAGGTACGGGCATAAGCACCTCGTGCGGAAGGAAAGCGTCTCAAGATCACCTTCCAACATCACCAGGAAACACCAGCATATAAAGAACGGTCAGCACCTGACCTTAATAACCGTTCCGGATCCACGCATGCTTCCGAAATACGAGTACAGAACGGGTCTTCGGGATTTGCATCGCTGGCCAAGGTCCAAGATACTAGGAACGGCATTCAGGGTCTGGAGGTAGTGAGACAACCGCCTTTGGTGAGGAGTTACTTGATTCAAACGATTTCCAACAGAAATCCGAATTGTCCGAGGAGGGACCCGGGCGTGTCCAGGCTGCTTTCAGTACACCGGCGACGATCACCTATAGCGTGGAATCCGGTAAGGATGAGGAAGTTAAATTTCTCTCATAATCTCACTGCCTTCACGTATTTCACAGATGCCGACTCAGAAACCGTTCATTCGGGCGTCAAACACACAGACCACACCATTACTGGCAATATTACTACCACCATTACCCGGGCCGAAGTCGAGGAACGGAAAGGCACGGATGTCCAGAAAGTGGAACAGTCCGCCACCGCGAGCAAAGGAACTGTACAACCTCGGAGAGACGTATCCACTTTCTCCTCCAGAACCTATGCCGGCCAGCAGGGATACGAGGCGCAGTCAGTCAACGGAGCTTTCTCCTCCACCTCGAAGGCCGTCGAAATTCGACGTCCTGGCATCGTGGTACCGTCAAAATCCACCCACAGCCCCGTACGAGAACAGTTCCTTCAGATGGAGCGTTTACATCGCGAAGAGAAGGATCGCATAGTTACCCTTATGACAGCTGAACATGAGGTTTACAAGCGCTTCTGTGAAGAGCAGTTCGAGGCTTTTCAAACGGAAAATGAGAGGCTTCTGCGGGAGATTTCCGCCTCAGCCTCTCGAATCACGCTACTCGAGAACCAGCTCAATCCTATCACCGCGCCACAGCACGACCAAGTACATTCAAATACCACTATTATCACCAGCACGATCTCCACTGTCACCAGCACGATAGCCACTATCACCACTCGAATCGAACAGTGGAAGCACACGGTGACAAGAAATAAGGGACAAGTTATGATCTCGGGCAAGGAACTGGATCAGCTCTCGTTAGACTTGCACAACACATCTTCTCAAATAACCGGACTCCAGCAGCGGTATGATGAGCTGTTGAGAGATTTTAGCTCTGTCCGCCACGAACTGCGAGTGACGTTGTCGCATCACGACGCAAAAGATCGCAATATCGCCTCTCTCACCGTCGAAGTCGCTCAGTGGAAGAACGCAGATGCTGCAAAGGCACAGCAGATCACGGATGCACGCCAAGACAACGAGACACTCCGGCACGACCTCACCGCCGCTTCCTTTCGAACAGCTGAACTACAACAGCGTTACGATGCGCAGTCAAGCGAGCTCACTTCTGCGCACACTGACCTACAAACCAAGGCAACGCTGGTCGAAGACAGGGATCGTATGATCGCCTCCTTCATCGCCGAAGTTGCTCGATGGAGGCAGTCCGATACCACGAATGCAGAACAGATCGCCACTACACGCCAAGACTGCGAGAAGCTGCAGAGAGACCTCTCTGTTGCCTCCTCCAAGATAGCAGAACTCCAGAAGCGCTATGACGCGCAGTCCAAGGAGCTCAGCTCTGTGTTGGACGAACTCCAAGCCAACAGATCCCTGGTGGAGGAGAAAGAGCGTACAACCACCATCCTCATCGCAGAAGTCGACCAATGGAAGCTCACAGATGCTACCAAGGCAGAACAATTCGCCGCAGAACACCGAGATAAAGAGAGGCTTCAGCAGGATCTCGCATTCTTCTCCTCCCAGAGAGTTGATTTCCTGAAGCGCTACGACTCGCAGTCGCAAGATATTATCTCTGTTCGCGGTGAGCTCCAAAGCAAGGTCTCGCTGCTCGAGGAGAAGGAGCATGCCGTCTCCTCTCTTACCGCCGAAGTCGCCCAGGCGAAGCACGAAGACAACATGAAAGCGGAACAGCTTGCAACTGCGCGCAAGGATGTTGAGCAGCTTCGGCTGGAACTCTCCTCCGCCTCTTCCCGAATCGCAGACCTTCAGAAGCGCTACGAGGCCAAGTCGGAAGAGCTCAACGTTGTCCGTGATAAGTTCCATCAAATTGAAATCTTGTATCCCGACGGGACAGACCATGGCCCAGTTAAACCATCCGAACATGCAGTTGCTCAGCACATCGCTCGCATGCTGGAGACGAAGAGCAAAGAGATGGAGGAACTTCGTCGAGACCTCTCTGCGTCCACCACCCGGGAAATTGAGCTCCAGAGGTCGTACGAGGCACTGTCGAGAGATGTCAGTGCGGTCCATGACGAATTGAAAGTGAAGACGTCGCAAAATGAAGGCACCATCACCTCCCTCACCGCTCAAGTCGAGCAATGGATGCGTATGGATGCTATGAAGGCAGACCGGATCGCGACTACCCTGAAACAGGTCGAGAAGCTCCAAATAGATCTCTCCATTTCCACCTCCCAACTCGCCGAGCTCCAGGTCTGTTACGAGACACAGTCACGCGAGTTCGTCGCTGTGCGAAAAGAGCTCCAAACCAGCACGTCGACCGACGAGGGCAATGATCGTGCCATCGCGTCCCTCGCCGCCGAGCTTGATCAGTGGAAGCGTGCGGATGCTAAGAAAGCGGAACGGATCACGACTACTCTCCAGCAGGTCGGGAAGCTTCAGCAAGATTTGACCGCTTCCAGCTCTGAACTCGCGGAACTTCGGGGCCGTTATGAGGCACAGTCACGCGAGCTCGTCGCTGTACGCAACGAGCTCCACACTAAGATATTGCTTCACGAACATCATACTATTGTTTCCCTCACCGCAGATGTGGACCAGTGGAAGCGTGCGGATACTACCAAGGCAGAGCAGATCGCGACTACTCTCAAGCTCGTCGAGAAGCTCCAGCGAGACTTGTACATTTCCACTTCTCAACTTTCTGAGCTTCAGAGCCGTTGTGAGGCGCAATCGTACGAGCTTGACTCTGTGCGTAACGAGTTGCAGAGCAGAACGTTGTTGATCGAAGAGAGAGAACGCGTCGTCGTTACTCTTACTATGCAAGTCGAGGAATGGAAGCGCACAGACGCTTTAAAGGAAGAACGTATCATGACTATTTGGCGGCAGGCTGAGGATCTCCAGCGAGATTTGACTAATTCCTCCTCCCAATTTGCTGGGCTACAGCAGCGATACCGCATGCAGTCGAAGGAGCTCAGCTTTCTCCAACGCCAGGTGTCAGGCAAATGTCGTATCGTCTCCATTCTCATCGCTGTGTTGATATTTCTATTCCTCATTGGTGCCATACCCATTTACATCATTACGGTAGTACTTCGAGCACGCACTTCGTAGATTTTAGTGATGTATTGGGGTGGGTGGGCTTCAGGACCTGCCTGAAGCTTCGAAGCCCTATATACTTAGGCCACATCAGGCCTGGCTTTGCGGTTTGGTTTGGCTCTCGCAAGTGCATTATGAGATACCCCCGGTGACCTAAGTTTCAACGGCTCGCCACCTTTACATAAGCGTGAACCGTCACTGAGTATGGCGAATCCAACTTGAATTGCTCCGCAAAGTACGACTTCCAACTGCCTCACGACTCACTGCGAGCTCGCAATTAATCACGCCAGCTTGTCGATAAGGTGTCCCTCTCTGTCTGAAAGCATTGGTTAGTTCATACATCGATTAATCCACGCCACGAGGCAACAAGTAGCGGACTTTCTCAACGAATGGCTCACGACCGTAACGCACTGGTGTGTCCACTAGAGCCGTCTATTGTCCTACCCTCTCACCTGCCCTTGATTGCATTAGTGGCTAACTGGACAAGATGAGTCGGTAGAAGTCAACCAGCGTGCATTGATCGACAAGGTGCTTGCGCGCTATTCCGGCGAGTTCACCGGTGAGAGATCGTAGTGGCGTTTCGCGGTGGTCCCTTCTGAATATCAACTTCAAACTCTTGACGACTTCAGTATTCCGGGAACTCCTCCAGAACTCAGACGATGCTCGGTCGTCCGCAGTCGAGATTCACTTTGAGACTGCTGCATACCTAGATCGGAAGGACGGCGGGCCGGGAAACATCGACGTACCGTCCCTTCCTAATCTCAAATCTACCCATGTGCGAATACTCGGTGCTGTCATGCCGTTTGGTACAATCCTTTGTTGATTTCTCTTTGATCAAGGTCGTCCAATGGATGTTTAGAAACAATGGGATTACTTTCAGGGACGAAGATTGGACGCGACTACGAAAGATCGGTGAGTGACCCACTTCTCGATTCGAAATGCCTGTTCTCAAACGGCAGTGCGTCTGGCGCTGCTTTAGCCGAGGGAAATCCTGACGAGGAAAAGATTGGCGCATTTGGTGTTGGTGAGTGAAAACATGATGTTCTGTCGACACGGCGGTGGACAGACGCTCGATTAGGATTTTACAGCTTATTTTCGGTGACGGAGAATCCATTCGTATCATCTGGAGGTATGGTATTTTATATCTTTGGAGCCACATGGTTTAACTTCTTTTCAGGGCATGGAATGCAGTTTTATTGGAAGGATAACAAGGATCAGGTATCATTGTTCTTCAGCATGCCAGCTCTTCCCTTCATTGTATCATCTATCAGCTGAATGTCCGTCGCGGTGATCTCCCTTCGAAAGGAACTGCGGACCCATGGACAACGTTTGAGATGACGCTCCGAGAGGCTGGTCCTATACCGCCGGCGTTTGACTTTATGCGATTTCTTACATCATCAATCACGTTCATGGTTCACCTGAACGATATTAGCGTGTATTTTGACGAGCATCGCATTGGGCACATCAAGAAGTCACCTGGGGTGACTAAGGTTGTCGACCTTCCCAGAGGATTGAAACGATCTAGCCAGTCGAACATCATGAATGTCAAAGGTGTACAATCTCACTGTGAGTCATTTCGATGCTGACTGTATGTGCACTAATCACAAACTCTAACTAGCCATCAGGATCAAGGCAGAGGTCATGCATGCTGTATATGCTGCTGGTACTGAGAAGCGTCCATTTCTAGAGCTCTTGGAACCTCGCAAGCCTAAGGGCGGCTTTTTCTCTTCCCTTGTTTCTGTCTTTACGAGTCAATCGACGCCTCAGACCGAGACCCTAGCATTACCACCACAGCCTCCCAAAGATCCGACAGAGTTACACGAGATGAACGTGACTCTCACTGTGTTCACTGCAGAGGTGGACGTCAAGGTGGACAAAAAACTTTCTGCTGAACTTCTCCGGTCTACGAAGAAGAATCCCCCTGCACGACTCAAGTATGATTTGATTTATGTGGGTGTTTCGATGTGATCGTCGCTTCATGAAGGCTTATCATGTTTCATACGTAGACTGGGAAAGACGAGTATGACCAGAGTCTTGCCGATGACAAGGACCAGTCTGTGGCGTGCGGAAGTATTTTCCAGGGTCTTCGTGCGGATTTGAATGGGTTTGTAATATAAACACTCACTTTGCGTGTTGACTGACGCTGCGTTAGGGTTGGGTATACGCGGATTTTCATTGTCTGCGTCCACGTCTTCTCAACCTCCACCTTTCACTAATTTTTCTATGTAGGGACACGCTACGGGCCAAACGACAGGTATCGGCGGCCACATGGCGTCCCGCTTCATTCCAACTGTTGAGCGTGAATCAATAGATCTCGTGTAAGTGTGTTATCTCGTCTTGTCATATATATGTACACACACCCCTCTTAGTGATAGGAACGTTGCAGGTGAGCAGCTCCTTGCAAGTTTCTGACACCCACTTAGCCTGTTCTAGTCTGGAACAAAGAATTGCTGTATGTTGGAGGGTTCCTGGCTCGCGCGGCTTACGAATTGGAGCTCTCCAACATCCAGAATTTGTGGGAAGGTGCAGCCAAATCTAATGGTACACCCGACTTCCGTCCACCAGAGGAGTTGGAGGGCTGGCTCCTTCAGCGTTTTATTCACGTTCTCAAATTTTTCACCTTTCATCACTCTACTCCCTCATCGGAGGTATCGCGGTTGCTGGAAACCTCGTTCTATGGATGTTCCACTTTGCCCTTGAGGCTTCTCTCGTCTGGTGGTATCCGCGGGGCCCCTGATATCAAGGAATTCGATCCCGTTTTCTCCAAATTCCTCAAGCACCTCCCAGTTTTGCCGCAAACTGTTATCCAGGAAGGTGCGCATACCATCAAAGCCCTGCAAGCCCAAGGCATGCTCTCCCCTATAACCTTTGTCGATGTCCTGCAAGAACTGCGGAAACATCCTCTCAGCGAAGAAGAACTCGTTGCTTGTCTTAAATGGTGGACCAGCCTCAAGCAAGATAGCACTGACGTCAACATGGCTCAGATCCGTGTGCAGTTGCTGAATGCGGCGGTCCTCAGCAGTGCAGATGGAAGAGTACTTCCGTTGTCATCCGTACAATATTTCATCAATACCAAGACGCTTGGTACCCACATTCCACTTGACGGACCGCTTCCCGTGACCCTCATGCCCTTGAATGTCACCAAGCATTTTACGCCTCTCGAGTTGACGAGCTTCAACTGGGCCGAGTTTACCATCATCAACTGGTTACAACATATCTCACAACCCAATGTCATGTCGGCGAATCCGGATCACGACTTCACAAAGTCGATTGACTGGGCTGAGCGTGTACTGACCATTTTATCTCGTGTATGGCCTTCGCTGTCGAACGAGATGCATACTTCGGCAAAGAAGGTGTTCGCTGGCAAGAAGTGTATCCCAACGTCTTATGGCCTAACATCCCCGGAGCTCTCGTATTTCCCCAACACCAACATGATTCTGTTTGGCGACCTTCCGCTGGTACAGTTTCCCTCGTGTCTTGTTATCAAGGGCCAGATGGAGAAACTACTCTCCTTTATCGGCGTTCGGAAACATGTCGATCTCCAGCTTGTTTTTGATCGGTAAGTCGACGTGGCTTTATTGATTCGGTGACTGCAGCCATGTACTAGGATGGTAAAGACGGGTGATTGGAGTATCTCCGACCTCGTGGGCTATCTTGTCCAGGTGCGGGATACGTTGACCACGGAGGAACTCGCCAAACTAGCATCGACGGCAGCGTTCCCTAAGGAAGGTACCCCGCCAGCTGCAGGGAAGAAGAAGCCTCGCTATTGCGCTCGAGAGCTCTATGAGCCTACAAACATCTTCCGGCAACTGCAACTTCCCGTTCTTGATTGGGGCGAGAAGTCCAGGTGGCGGAATAATTCAGAAGAAGGTCGGCCTCCAGATTCTATGCTATCATTGAGAGGCGACTGACTTGATGGCTTGACAGCTAAGCTGCTCTATCGGCTTGGGTTGCGTCGCTTCCCACCTTTGGAGACTACGGTGACGCTGTGTTCTTCCTCGGACGCCACTATTCGCACGACCGCTTTCAAATATCTGTGTGATAACATCCCTTTGAAATACCCGGATTATAATCCAGACAACTTCGGGCACATCTCCTTTATTCCTTCAGAGGGTGAGGATGGCATTCATCTAGGAAGGCTGGGAGAAGTACATTATCCTCATAGTATTACAATTTTCCATTAATATGGTTACTTTCGCTGATCTAGGTATTCTCTGGGACTCAGTGGAAAGTACTCGGCTTTTCAGTCGTTCAAGACAGTTGTCGAGAAGCTGCTGTCAGTAAACTAGGCATACAACCTCATCCCCCTACTTCGATGCTCCTCTCCTTGCTGGAGAAAACACCACCGCCCAACGAAGCGACTGCGCGACATTGGTTTGAGATTCTGGCGGAGCGCATCTCGAGTAAGCGCCACCTCGCGCT
Organism: Boletus eberwhitei; assembly: GCA_038090915.1. NCBI lineage: Eukaryota > Fungi > Basidiomycota > Agaricomycetes > Boletales > Boletaceae > Boletus > Boletus eberwhitei. The sequence continues at coordinate 12,715 of JBBPNO010000351.1, forward strand.
TCGTTTCGATTCTCTCACGGGATGTGATAGGTTTCACCCAACCCCAGTTGACCATACTCTCAAAACTCCCGATCGTCCCCACGAAAGGTTCAGGCGCTCAACAATTGCGATGGCTCACGCCTACTCAGTGTTACCTGGGCGATGGTGCCAAAGGCGAATTCCATTCTAAGTTGTTCGTCTTTGTCAATTTCGGGCCTGTTGCGAATAGGTTTTTGAGTGCATGTGGTTCGAAGAACGAGCCTTCTATAGACGAGGTTGCGGAGATCTTGATTTCTGATCCCAAGAAGTTTTACGAGCTTTCTGGAGGGTACGAAAAGTGCGTATCCTGCCTCTGTTACTGTCAGAGGTTGCCGATTCACTCGGTCGCCAGTTTCTTGGCAGAGTTACGCAATCTGGCTGTCAACAGCCATGCTATCACCTTTGGCACAATGAGCAAGATGAAGATATCGCCCATCTTACTCGGTATGCGTCGCCAGAAAGCTTCTAAAACGTTCTTGGACAAGACTTTGCCGGCGGAATGGGATGAAGATGGATGGGAAGATCTGCACGATTTGCGGAAACCCAGTGAGATTGTCATCGCCGACGATACGAACGCGTACCAGCTTTTCAGCGACTCTATCTTTGCCGCACCCCAAGAGGACCTTTTGGAAAGTGCGCGAACGTTGTGATTTGGTTAGAGAGGGGTATACCATGACTAACTACGCACTTGCAGGCTTTTACGCATCGCTTGGATCGCGACGCTTGAGCACTGTCGTTCGAGAGGAGTATAAAGTCTCGAACGAGAGATCGAATACGAAGACTGCCTCTGACGTCCGGGCTCTCGTACTCCAGAGACTACCCTTGTTCCTCCACGAGCATACTCACACCCGCACAAAGGTGTCTCTTTCGTGGCTTTCTGGCGCGCATAACTTCACAGTCAAGGTGTTTGCAAAGTTGGTCGTTTCCAAAACGCTTGACATTGGGAATAGCAAGTCAACGCGCACACTGGACGCATCGGCAGCTGCGAAGCGACTCGGTACCGGAACGATTGAGCTGTGGCTGTCCGATAGCGCGCAGGTGGATATGTATGAGTGAGTTGCTGCCCTCCATTCTTCGTCGTTCTACTCTGGTGCTCAGTTATATACCCAGAGTTGCGACGTCTCTGTGTCGGTTGCTGTTCGAGAAGGCCAAGGTTAACGATGCCCTCTTATTTATGACGATTCTCTCTACCGATCTGAAAGCATTAAAAAGAAGAGGTTATAACGGTCGGTATTGCGTACATGCCTGCCCCCGTGCCTCCCGACTCACGTATACGTCCCATAGTCGATAAGATCCTCAAGCAACAACAACAAGACAGGAAGTTGGCGGAAGAAGCGAGGAGAAGCCGCTACATTGGATCTGAGGCGTCCAATTCTTCGACGACCCTTATCCCCCAGCCAGTGGCGCCACAACCTCTGAGAGCAAACAATCCTGCTTCTATCGCGACACGCTCCAAATCACCTACGCGGCGTCCTGTGTTGCCCGGAGGCTGGGAGCCCGCACCTGGCTCATCGCCACCGCCCAAAGTTCCGCCTCCAGTTACGACGCCAAGCGTACCAGAGCAGCCTTCAAATGAGTTGGTAACCACACATTCACCGGTTCCCCCTTCCACTCCCGAACCCACCAATAATGCCTACCCGATTGGCAACGCGCTGCAAAATTTGAAACGCAAGCTCGTTTCACACATACCATCCACCTCGGAGATCGTTAGACCCGGTCCGTCTCCTCAGGCTCCACAGTATGCTCGAGTTGCATCTGGAACGACTTTCCTGTTGAACTTTTCGTGACAGGAATACGCGACATGTGACACCCCAAAGTAACATTCGTAGGTGATATATACACGTCTACACGGCTTACGATTTGATGAGTGTCGTTCAGGGGCCAACGTTGATATGGCAATCAATGCATGCAAGCCCGAAGAAGGGACATTACTCCATAATCGCAAGAGGATGGAGATCGTCAAGGAGTCCCTGAACGAGGGTTATTGTGATACGTCTGGCCAGGTTGGAAATTTGGAGCTCCTCGGTGAGTTAGAGGTTCGTTCATCCACCCCCAGTTACTAACAATCAGGCCAGGGAAAATGGGAGACATGAGGGTCTTTGCAACTAAAGGTGAGACTGGACAAGAACACTGATATGAGCGATGTCTAGGTTACTGAGCAATGAATAGACGTGCCCGACACCGACACGTTCATGGCGCGCATGCGCGACCCGCTCGCCCGGTTCATACACGTCATTGCGCCTCTCGCTCAGATATACAACCTTCCGACGACCTCGTTGCACATCTTCTGTGACATGGCCGGAGGACTCATCGCGTTCAACAGGAACGGAAGCATTTTCCTCAACCTGCGCTATTTCGAGGCATGGCGTCAGTGTCATTGATACCCTCGATTTCGTCGGGGACAAAGCTGAGATGACCCCCTCAACAGATGACCAGGACGTCAGGAATGGCCACCAACAGCGAGCTCAGATATCCTGGTCTGTCTCCTTGCAGTTTTGTTCGTTTCGGTGACTGATGGTCGTTTCGGTTATTGCCGTTGTTGGATACTGGACTGTGTTTTAGGTTCTTCACGCTCGCACACGAGATTGCACACAACCTCATCGAGCCACACAACTCGGAGCACGAATTTTACTTTTCGGCGATCTGCGAAGCGCACATACTTGCGTTGTCGGGGCTCGTAGGGACTGTCGTGGTTCGAGACGACCAGTGACGTCGTCCCGTTTTGGATGTAAAGTGTGCGAGGCGACTCATCGTGTGGTCTGCTTTATTTTGCAGCGTTCCAGCATTAGTGCGAATGATATATGCTTTCTTAGACTATCTATGGTTGGACATCACCTGCACAATGGACAACACATGCGAGTTCACCTGTAAGGGATGCAACAATACCTCGTATCAACGAGAATACACAGAGGACATAAATTTATATATGCGCGCGCCATTTGAAGTATGAAAAACTGAGTGCAACAACTCAGAAAACGACGAGGGAGTACTTAAGTGACTGGACAGTTGTATTTTGCTTCAGCTCTTCGTGTGATAATCTGCCGTGCGTGATTACAGAATTGTGTACTTCGTGTCACATCTCTTAATTTTATGCTGAGTTACTTTATTAAAAGTCTTGTGACAAGCTTGTAGACTAGAGTATAGAGCACTAGTGGCAACAATGCCGAATTTAAATAATTGTGTCGTGGAGTTATTCGAGAAAATAGGAAAAGTTGTGCATGTCGTATCCAACCATGTTAATAGTCACCTTTATACAGCAAGATTTCGTGTGAAGCGCATCGACGAGACCAACGCCGGTGACTGCAGATCCCTCATTCTTTCTGGTATGGCCGGATTAACAGTGGGAGTTGTGCTTTGCTCTTGGGGTCACTTCGAAGAACAGGGCGCTGTACAATAGCTGTTTTGCTTCCGATCTCGCTGGCGGGTATGGCAGGTGTAAACTCGAAAGCGCGCACGAGAGTGAACAAGATCGCCTTTGTCCTGTTTATTTTACGTAGTTGGTCACAGTGCTGGACGCGACGAAAGGCACGGGAGAGTCGTACTCACTCTACAAGAGAGAACCGATAACCGATGCATCCCCTTGGCCCGCCGAGGAAGGTGAGCTGATGACCCCAGACACCTGGAACGTGGGATACACCCTCGGGGACATGTGTCCATCGTTCTGGCCTGCGGCACAGACAATCATCAGTGAGTTGTTTCAGTCACACGAAAGGTTCGTGGCAACGCACTTGAACTCGTGCGCGTCAGGTCCCCACAACTCTTTGGAGTGGTTCAACGCCACAATTTGGATCGAGATCACGTCGCCTTTGCTGACCCTTTTTCAACGCAGGTGAGGATATATACGTCAATCGATGTGACACGACGCTACCTGATCGCATCATGGACGACGCCATATTTGTCGGTGAACGGCTTCTCGACAGGCAGCACATCATCCTTCGTCGCGATCCGGGTCGTAATTGGAACTGGGGGATGCACACGGAGGGTTTCTCTCAAGACAGCATCAAGATAGGGAAGTGCCATGAGATCATCCATTGAAGGTGTGTCAGTATCGACAGAGAGGAGTTCTTCACGGAGTTTCGTTTGAACCTCGGGTACTTGTGTCATCGCGTAGAGTGCCCAGGTGACTGCCGTGCTGTTGGACATTTCCTTTCAGCCTGGATATGTTCGACCATCTGTGGCACCCGGGCCTTACCTTGTGGTTTCATGCCCTGCGACGAGAAACGTCGGGACCTCTGTCAAACATATCATGTTAGTTTCTGAACAAATCTTGAGTCTGTTTAACGACGCACGAGCCAAAACATCGTCATCGGACAACCTTTGACTCTCAGGAATGTCCGTGGCCATGTTTGCCTTCACTAACAGCGACAACAAATCTCGTCCGTGCAAGCTATTCTTTTCGATCTCACCCTTTTCGGTTGCACTAGCCAGGACGGCCGCTTTTGCACTCCTGAGTAGCTCTTGACCTATCCGTCTCATCGTGCGTCGTGCAGCCTGCACTTTACGTAAGCGCTCGGTGGGCTGTCAAATGTGCCGCGGTTGTAAGTGCAAGGCATCCGGAATGATTCCTCTGGTACTCACGATGAGACGAAGAGGCGGTATCCACGCCTGCAATACAGGGAGTATGCTCAATGTCTGACTTGCAGAGAACATGGTTGAGAACGCCTCATTCAGCTCGTTTGGCTTCCCATCCGCGTTGAGTGCCTCGAAGTCGTAGTTAAATCCTACACGAGCATGGTCAGTGGTCTCCCTCCTCAAGCAGCGTCGAGCTTACCCGCCAACCCAATGACGTCAAGGGTCATTCGGTTCAACCACGGTATCACGTCGATGCGAGCACCGATGGTAGTTGCGGCGGAGTCCTTGGCGATATCGGACGACCACAAATCACGAAGCTGTGTCAACCACAAGTTGGAGCTGGAAGATGATACGGAAGACATGATCAAGGCACGTACCATGACAGCTTTCGCGAAGAAAATGTCGGTAAGAGCACGGATTTGTCCTGGACCAAATGCAGGGTTCTATACATATATATTTTTAATTCAATCGTTCTCGACTCTCTGAAGCCGGGTTTAATTTACCATGATACGTCGCTAACAATCCTGGAATTAAGCGTGTGTGGTAAAAGAAGAGATGGATTCTGACCTGCTGGCGGTGCTGGGCACCCTCTACAACAAGCAGACCTACAACGCCACAATTTGATTTAATTTGTGCATGTGGACACACCACGACGATTGTGCTTGCCTTCCCCGAAAATCTGGGCCAAGGTGTATCTGGTCATAGATTGTTTCTGATAGTCATTACTGTGTGTAAGAACATGGTTGACCGCGCGGGTATCCAGAGTGAATAATTGTGGTCTCTAGATGTTACTTGTGTCAAGTGCCACACCCGCTGTAGAAGGAACGGTGCGTACATTGAAGAAACCCTTGTATGTCATCGTGGTCCCATATTCCCTCACCCACTGTTCATGGAGTTTGGATCGCTCCTAGAGGACATGAGTGGCCCGTGAATCAAGTCGCATGGAAAAGCCAAAGAAGTAACGACTCACAGCGGTCCTTATGTCCCCAATATTTCCATATATAAAACTCGAGGACTTTGGACCACGTAGGTGGCGCAAAGGGGATGTGAGTTGATGGTACACAAACTGGAAGAGCTTCCAGAAAGTAAAGCAAGCCACCGAGGCAATCACAGCAAGCAAAAACCTTGCGAGTGGGAACATACTCGTTGCCGGAGTTGTGATCGCAGCCGGAAATACAGTGGGAGGATGCGCAAGTACAGAGTGGTTTCAACACGACTGCGGTGGCCACTGGACTGCAATATTTATACGATTGCTGCACCGGCGAGAAAAGCTACCCGTTGAAAATCAAGTGTGTGATACATTGTAAGTCAGTACCCGAGAGGCTGTTACTGTGCAGTGACTCACCTTTCTCATTCCTAAGCATGACGCCAGCACAAAGTAGTGCTGACAAGGTTCTGCCGGGCGCATCCGTCAGCTATTCAAGGCTGTTCGTCCCTTCCTTCCCCGGAGTAGCGCCAGTCGCGGTGTTCCAAGCATTGTTCCCATGAAGGGCCCGACGAGATCTCAGTGGTACGGTGCCAGTAGACCTCGGCTGGATTGGTCGAAAAGGCGTAAATTGAGATGAGATTTGTCCCCTAGCTTACTGTCTGTAGTAATATGGAGCATTGCATTTATACTCGACATCTCGGCTTATACCAGTATTCCATCACGTGTTCCTGGGACATGAGCACATAAGTACATACACCCCCAAGGGGGGGTCACTGGGCTGTCAATTCTACGGCAGGTGAAGTAGTACACCGAACGTGCCTGCGCGCATATGCATCCGTACGTGCGGACGGAAAGAAAAAGTGCGGTGTCGAGCAGTGCAAACTTAAATACCTGTTGGCGCCAGTGCGTGCGAGTCGGTCATGATGTACTGATGTGCGGAAAATGTCGCCGGTCGGGCTGTAATTAGGGGGCGATGCATCCTTGCCCTGCACAAGCATCACTAAATGGAGCATCGTGTTTGTAGTATGTAGTATATTCATCATCTGCCGCTATGGTCGCTGCTGAACAATGCACGTTGCAGTTTCTTATCACACGAACGGCTCTGTGTCGTTCTGTTAACAGTTCTAGTCTTGCTTCCTCAAAATATACAAATTCCTTGCACTGCGGCCCGTAGTATGTTTGAAAAAAAATAGCCAAGTGCTATATCACGCTCCCGCCTTCTGCGGGAAGTGCGTTGAGGCATCATCAACCTCTGATTCATATGTTCCTTGATACGGTTTAACCAGTAGCTGGAGTTGAGGCTGGTGTGTGGGATCACTCCGCAGCACAGGACGCTGTACGATGGCCGTCCTGCTACCGACTTCGCTCGCGGGCACGGCAAGCTCGAACTCGAAAGCGCGGACGAGGGAAAACAATATTGCTTTGGTCCTGGTTTTCCGGTCAACAACGATAGTTTCAGCACTGTAGGAAGATGCGACTTACTCCACGAGCGAGAACCGATGGCCAATACACGCTCTCGGTCCGCCAATGAAGGTTAACAAGTGACCCCAAATACCTGGGATCTGGGAAACGGCCTCGGGTACGTTGTTCCACCGTTCTGGTCTAATACAGCACGTCCATTATGGGCCCCCCGACGGAAGTCAAGATATTGATGACGTACTTGAAATCATGAGAATCAGGTCCCCATAGTTGTTCAGACCAGTTCATCGTCATGATTGGTATCAAGATCGGGTCGCCCTTGGCAATCCTGTTCGTCGTGAGAAGTTATTATATGTATCACTCGTTGGGAAGGGAAGTGTACGACAAACATGATTGTATTACGGACGACACCGTATCTATCCGTGTACGGCTTCTCGACAGGCAACACGTCGTCCTTCATTGCGATCCGTGAGGTGTTTGGAACGGGTGCGTGCACACGAAGGGTCTCTCTCACGACCGCGTCGAGGTAAGGAAGTGCCATGAGTTCGTCCATCGACGGAGTGTCAGTATCAACAAAAAGGAGCTCATCCCGAAGTTTCGTTTGAACTTCGGGTGCTTGAGTCATAGCATACAGTGCCCAGGTGACCGCGGTACTATTGCACTCTTCCTTAAGCCCACACGTAATGATAATGCGGAACGCCTTACCTCGTAGTTTCATGACCCGCAACCAAAAATGTAGGTATCTCTATAAAACATAACATGTCAGTAGGTTGCACGTCGAGTTGAAGACCATTAGGTGGAACGCACGTGCTATGACATCCTTATCAGACAGCTTCTGACTCTCGGGCGTGTCGGTGGCCATGTTCGCCTTCACTAACAGTGACAACAGATCCCGACCGTGTAAAGTGTTCTTTTTGATCTCTCCCTTTTCCGTCGCACTGGCCAACGCGGCTGCTTTCGCTGTCGTTAGCAGTTCTTTACCGATTTGTGTCATCGTACGCTGGGCAGCTCGTATTCTACGGGAAGCGGCACTAGGCTGCAAGGTACATGCGATCTATGAAGCTGTCAACTCCATGAGAATAGGAATGGCACCCACGATGAGATGCAGAATCGGTATCAAATTCTGCAAAACCTCGAGTATGGTGATGTTCTGACTTCCTGTGAGTATGATCGAAAATGCTTCGCTCAGTTCGTTTGGTTGCCCGCTTGACTCGAGCGCGTCGAAGTTGTAGTTGAATCCTGTTCGTCGTAAGTGATATTCGTTCATTCGTAGCCTGAGAGCGAGCATACCAGCGAGACCGATGATGTCAAGCGTCACCCTGGTTGACCAGGGTACGATATCGATACGTGTGCCAGTGATCGTTTGAGTAGGATCCCTGGCGATCTCATCATACCATAAATCACGAAGCTGATGCACTTTCGGTTAGTAGACGGGTGATCAAAAGAATAATGACGTACGCGGTCGGCTTTTGCGAAGAAAATATCTGTCAGTGCTCGAATTTGGGCTGGGCCGAATGCAGGGTTCTAGATGTTATTTAATCAAGCTAGTGATGCACTTTCTAAATGCTTCAACTACCATTATACGTCTCTGTTCACGAAGGATTCAGTCGTCGTTGTCATTGAAGAAACCGAGGCAGACCTGCTGACGATGTTGCGTGCCTTCCACGATGAGTAACCCTGCCATGTTGGTGGTCAATATACATCAGTCGAAACGACATGACGATGGTTGCCTCACCTTCTCCAAAAACCAGTGCCAAGCCGCGTCTGGCGTCGGGCGGCTTCTGGTAATCATTGCTGTGGGTAAGGATATGATTGACGGCACGTGTGTCCACGGTGAACAGTTGGTTATTCTAGGTATCAAGCGTACTGAGGTCAATAAACTGGTTTACCGTCTGTGACTAGGAAGATAGAAACAAACGTTCAAGAACCCCTTGAATCTCAGCGTGCCGCCATACTCCTTCACCCATTTTTCAAATGGCACATCGGTCTCCTGAAGAACGAATTGGGTATAGAACATCTTAGAGGGACACGCGTGGGATGCCAATGACATACATTATTCACGATTTCACCCAAGTTTCCAAGAATCAAGCTTGTTCCTTTCGGTCCCCGTAGATGGCGTAGGGGAGAATAATACCCGGGCCATACGAACCGAAGGGCTTTCCAGAGTGAAAAGGTAATCACTAAGGAAATTGCAAAGAGCAACAACTTTGCAATTGGGAACATGCTCGAGTTTCTCTGTTGGTGTCACAGCCACTGAAGTTGACAGAGAGTTGAGTTGAGTTGACACTGGCCACCATAAGTAATCGTATTTATAGCCTGCGCCGGACTAACCATGGGAATGGTAGGGGTCGTATACTTGGCACATACTACTGCGCCGTAGTGATAGCACAGTACGGTTGGCACATGTTGTGACACGGGCGCCGGCGAACGCAGTCTGGTGACCAGTCCATGGCCACACCATCGTAACCATCGGACAACCATTTCGTGCTCCTTTTCCTGTCACTGTGCACACTGCTGAGTACAGCCACCCCTATCACACCGTCCAGATCTTCGGAGATGGGTGTCTGACAGGTGCAGCAAACAGCCCGAGGTGCTCTCTCTCGTACACTGAGCAGAGACAGTGCCGGCAATCTCCGTGGATCAATCTTCAGCCAAAGTAGTCGAGGAAATGGAAGATTGGTACAATATGGCTGACGAGGCTGAATCTGCTCCTGTTCTCGAGATCATGACCAACTCTCAGAACAGATGTGGTGAAGCAAGAAGTTCAAGAATACTACCCGACGTCGGTACAGTGGATGATTATGTGTGTCGAAATCGGCTTTTGGCGATGCTAGGTTACACAGTATGGGCCGGACCGACGGAGCTGTCGCTAGAAAGCTAGATAAGAGAAGGGAGAACGACCTTGCAGAACTGTACCTGCCACATGTGCGTCCTGCCCTGCGAGACATGTGGATGGGTATTTATTCCTTCAGCTCCCAGCTGACACCGCAACCGCAACCACCTTTCGCCTGCGGGTTTCCGGTGACGCGGAATGAGCTCCCGATGAGCTCGGTTGCATAGTCGATCGTCGCACCGTTAATCATGGGGAGGGTTATAGCGTCGACGTAAATGTTCGAGGGACGGACGTCGGGATGGGTGAGATGACTAATGAGGGGGGGGAGAGGAGGGTAAGCGGGAACAGGCAGAGATGTAGGAGACGCACTAGTCTTCGGGCGCGCGTGTGGTGGCAAGTTGGAGTTTGTACTGATAGCCGTGACATCCGCCCGACTCGACAGATATGTGCAAGGCAATGTTAGGGTTGGCTTGGCGGGTCGCGATGCGCTGGAGTTGCTATAGGGTGGTCAGTGTCGGATCGTTTCTGAAGGGGTCGTACGTGCCTCGGCGGCGCGGGTTGTGAGGAGGATGCGGATGTGGTCTGGAGGAATGAGCTCGGCATCGATTTCCTGTGCGTCTAGATCAGCGTGCGCTGGGGATGTGAGGAGAACACTGCGGGCTGTCGGTATGGGTGCTTGGACAGTCGACAGGAAGCGCGCGTGTACAGGGCCAGGTCTGGCGGGGAATCTCTGTACTTGGGCCAAGCTGGACGTCTGAGAGTACACCTGGGTTGTTTGTCTCCAGCAGGTGCGAGCGCGTCGCAGGACAGCGAGGCCGTTCATTCTCTCTATCACGGACGTGATGGCTATAGTCATACTAACCCTAACCCTATTCGACATCTTTATTTTAATCTCCGACTGAACTCTCCGGCTCCAGGGACGAGCGAACTGCCCAACGCTCGACGCCAGCAACGGTACCTTCAGGACACAAAGAATGTGAGTATCCCCGAGTTCGCGTCGTTGCATCTTTCGAGGACGTTCGGGACATGCGTTCGCGGGAAATCGGGTTCGAAATCGGTCTTTTCACGCGCTGGATTACCTGGTCTCTGTCTGGATACCCTTCTCCTCTCTCGCTACCACCCATTCTCCGAACAAGCAGCTGACGTCGTTGCAGATTAACGATGGGTCGGGTTATTAGGGCACAGAGGCGCTCGCACGCTATCGTATGTCGTACTCCGTCACAAACATCACCTACCACTCAACCCCTTCCCTCTTCAGTTCAAGGCGCACACTCACCACAACAAGGCACCCGCCAAATTCCGTACTCTCGACTACGCAGAGCGCAATGGATACATCCGTGGCATCGTCAAGGAAATCATTCACGATTCTGGCCGGTAAGCTCACATTTGCCATCGGTGGTCTACCACTCATGCAGGCTGGGTTAGCGGGGCACCACTTGCACGTGTCGTCTTCCGTGATCCTTATCGCTACAAGCTTCGTAAGGAAACTTTCATCGCGACTGAGGGTCTTCACACCGGCGCCTTCGTTTACTGTGGCAAGAAGGCCGCTCTCACCGTTGGTAACGTGCTTCCTGTGGGCCAATGTCCCGAAGGAACCATCATCTGCAACGTCGAAGAGAAAGTCGGTGACCGTGGTGCGCTTGCACGTACATCTGGCAACTACGCCACCATCATCGGTCACTCCACCGAGGACCACAAGACCCGGGTTCGTCTTCCCAGCGGTGCAAAGAAGACCATCTCTGCGAGCTCGCGTGCGACGGTAGGGATTGTTGCCGGCGGTGGACGTATCGACAAGCCTTTGCTCAAGGCAGGTCGTGCGTACTACAAATTCAAGGCTAAGCGCAACAGGTACGAGAGTTGTAGGCGTGGCGAGTGCCTCAGTGGTACTGATTTTCCCCTCCCCTTTTCAGCTGGCCTCGTACTCGTGGTGTTGCCATGAACCCCGTCGATCACCCTCACGGTGGTGGTAACCACCAACACATCGGTAAAGCCTCTACTATCGCCCGCTCCGCTGTTCCTGGACAAAAGGCTGGTCTCATTGCTGCCCGCCGGGTACGTGGCCACGCTAACTCTGCTCCGAGTTTGGAATATTCTAAATATGTGGGTTCATTTTCAGACTGGTCTGCTGCGTGGTACCGTCAAGGTCAAGGATGTGTAAGCGGGTCGTTCACGTTGCTCTGTTTTTACATATAGTTTGTTATGCTTTACGACGCCGACTCCCAAAAACATTTGTATGCAGTCGCATATGCCACAAAACCATATGCTTTCCTTCGGTCCAAGTTTACACACTAGGAAAGGGTTAAAAAATTTTGACGTCGTGTTCAAAGAGCAAAGTGGTAGGGATCAGCGGGCGCACCCGTACACGACGAGCTCACCATTATTGCCATCATCGACAAGAGTGACGACAAGATGCCTTCCCATACTTGGCGAGACTTACAAAATATCTTATATACAATCTCATGCTTGAACTTGATGCCACTGAGATTCAGCTAGAACTTGATAACCTCGAAGCAAATGAGGACTAACGTTATGATGTGATGTAGCTTGACTCGCACTTATTCAGGGGATTACCAGACGAGGAATTCTGCATCATTTTATGGTTCTAATATGACAGCACGGAGGCCTCTGTTGCCTTGCTACGTTTGAAATCCGCACACTAGGTGCACCCAAGACCATAGTATCTTAACTCCAAAAACTTTGTACAGACCCTCACATGGAGCTTTAATTTTTGACGTCGCATGTGTCTACTGACTCCGGTGAGACGAGACGAGATGAGAATTGAAATATTGAGAGATTGAACAGCTCTATAAACATGGACCCGAAAGGTCCAGGAATATCTCAAGTTTTAAATTTCGTCATACCCCGGGCAGCAAACCGGACTGAATACGGGTAACATACTTTTAATCACTAGCACGCACGAACAAAAGGATCTGACGACCAAGATTGTAGAGGGCGAATGAACGGTACAAGAAGGTCAAAGGATGAACATATGACATATTGATAAATGTGAGGTACTCGTCTTCGCACCTCCGATTGGGCCGCTATCACGCTTGCGCACTCCAACTGGGACTTTATTTACTAGCATTTTCATCGCGAGAGCTCGGCGTGTACCCCGAACCGGCGACCGTCACAGTCGAAGACTGATTCGCGGGGTGCCCGGATCCACCTTTGAATCCAGCCGTCAAGCTGGTCGTAGTGTCATTGCGTTTCGAGTCCAGAACCTGCGCCCCTTGTCGATTGGTGGTACCTGCCCATACGGTGGCGAAAGCGACACCGAAGGTGGCAAGCATGGTGTTCACGAGCATGATGTCGTCCAGGACCACCATGTCGACGCCGCGATAGACACAGACGAATTGGGCGACGGAAAACATGGCTGGTACGACGAAGTTTGTGAGCGCGATATTGAAGAGGGTGCGCATGCGCTGGGCCAATGTCACTATACATCAAAAAAAAAAAAAAAAAAAAAGGAGGCAAGTTTGATCAGTCGGCTGAATGTCGAAACGGAAAATAAAAAACACCTCTGCTGGAGTTAGTCACGACCCGATTACCCCCTTGGAGATGCAATCTCCGAAGGAATGCAACAGATGCGTATCTACAGGTCAAACGATGAAGACGGTTCAGAGTGGTTGATAAGATCCATCAGCACTCACGTGTTGTCTATCATCTGAGCGGCCCACTCAATTTTTATGTAGGGTATCGAAGAGAACGCGCTTTCCGCCATTACAATAGCGTTGGGTCCGTTCATAGCATCAACCAAGACTTTGGTAAATACGATGAGGTTGATGACGCGAAGAAGCTTCAGGAGGACCGGGATTGCAATAAGGAGGGAAAAGCGTATCGGACCAAGCTGCGAGAGTGGATAGACAGAGATGACGCGAACGAGCAAGGTGAAGTCGACAATTATGGATTGCCAGACGCCAATGAATCCAATAGCAAGGTTAACCTAGGTAAGAAACTATGAGATGAGTGTCCAAAGGACCATCGGTAAACAACGCACCGCGACAGGCCACGGATTCAGGGGATCCAGTATGGAATGAATCTGTGTGCATCTATCAGTGACTCCATTTGATTAGCTTTTCTTGCGGGGGTGGGACTCACTGCTACCCCATCACACAGTATACCCACCACGAAAGCGAGCGAGATAGCTATCACATTGAGGATGAAGATAACCTTCCTGCGACTCTGCGGGGAAGAGTAGTAGAAGAGTGAGATGAAGAGAGGAATCAAGAGCGACAGGAACGTGTGCGAGAGCATGAGGGAGCTCAGATAGGGATGAATGATGGCATTCAGGCTCAGAGATGGCGCCGATGGGGATACGGACCCCGTGTCTGTGGCATTGGTAGACATGGTTGGGTATCGAATCTAGTGCTGAACAGAGACAAGACAGGTCGAACTTTTACGAGTATCCTGTTCGGTCAAGATGGAATCAATTGAGATTTAAGTATCATGCCCTCACCATAACTGACATATATGGGCAATACAAGTTCTCTGCTACCGAGCCGTTCGACACGGATTGATGATAGACTCGATTGACATGACCGACACACGCTCTGCCAACGCAACCGATGCCACCCCGTTTCAGCGGGAGGACTCGCGTATTAGCCGAGCAGTTGGAGGCCAGCGCCGCATCCGAGTTCAACATCATGATGATCTGCGTGCGTAACAGAGGAGTCGACACGCGCCACCTTGCGCTCGATGGCGCTCCATGCACGGCGATACTGCTAAGCTGGCGACGTCAAACGGAACGTTTCACCGAAGAACGCCCAGCCTGGAATCATTTCAGTGCACGATTTCCAATTGTGCACGACGGACGTAGACATCGCTTGCCAAGGTTTGCCGCCATAGAGTGATTATAGTAGAGTGATCTGTTGAACTAGTACAATGCTTGCTGGCGACTGGCGCGCACGGTGTTCGTTGTTCTTCTCGACGTTTTCTTGAGATAATTAGTAGGGTTGAATCCCACCGATGATCGTGGCGGTGTCTTGAAGTATACGTTGTGCGAATTTAGCCTGGTACCATGTCGAGGTAAGCGACAGATCTAAAGAAAAGACGTATTTCGGAAATGGGTACCACAGTGTACAGTACAGTACGAGAAATGATTCGTGTCGTTCACTTGACGTCCATCAAGTTCCCTCCAGCAGCTCTCTCGATCGCCTTGACGATCGTCTCCAACCGCTTCTCCATTCCCCCCTCATTTTGCTGGTGTGTGCGGCGGCGGGGGGGCGGCCGCGCGCCCGGCCCGCGGCC
>JBBPNO010000352.1:0-27705 GCA_038090915.1 Boletus eberwhitei
CGTGGACCGTTTGAAAGTACATTTTCCCCTTCGCAAATGTACAGTGACCTGTGGAAACGATTGACGGAAGCAATTCACCCCACCTCGTGCTGATCAAATGAGCGAACAGCCTGTCGTTATGGGCTGCCGAATGGTCCTGCTATAGATGTATTGAGTTCCGACCGAAGGACTCAATGGATGGACAGAGGGAAGCGGTGCACGTCAGATTTAACGCCAAGTAAACACCAGCTTTCTGGACATTCCGTGAAGGTCAAAGCGCCTCGCAAATCGGCGGTGCCGGAATTGTGAAAAGGTGACAGATCACCGTTGGACGACGCGACCAGTCGACGCCATATAGGTCAAAATGTGGATTTTATCTGGTCGAACGTCAATTAGACCGGGTACGCTTTGCCAAGCATTTACAACACGCAAGCCATTGCATACGGGTCGGCCTGGCAGACTTCTCCACGAAAACTGGGGCATTTCTTCCCGCGTCAGAGAACGAGTGTATTTCCAGGAATGAAGATGAATCTCTTCGACGCTAGATGAGCCTGTGGTACGCGTCACTTTCTGTTGTCTTTATGTCAACATGAGCATTATCCCAGACCCCATGCCTCCTTCCACCAGCTTGAATCACCAGGTCAATGGATTTTTCCATTACATCGTAGAACGACTCACTCTAGGGAATCCCAGACGTGATACCTTCACTGGGTTCCGCAGTCCATCAGTAGGGGTAAGAGACACGGTAGAAACAAGAGTGGTCGTCGCGAAATGCAAATAGCGACGTGTGGCCACCCGAAACACTTGCGACAGACCCACAGACGGTTTCGCCGATCAGTGCATCGCGAGCAGGTCAAACTACTCTGAACAGCCTATGATCTCCCGACCGACTGGTCTTTTGACGGTGCTCTACAATAGTAGTGTCAACAAGATGAGTTGCACCTTTATCGACAGCTAGTTTGCGCCGACATAGCATGAGCTGAGAGGTAATCGAACAGGGCGACATACCTGACCACCATTTCATGTGTGCAAGACGTAACGACGACAGAAAATGTGCTCTCTTGCACGTTGCCTGGATGGGCAACCCAAGAACCGACATACGGGTGAACCATACACTGGCAGACACTGGAACGACTGGATGACGACTGACGACCCCAATAGTATTTCGTCTTGTGAGAAACACGTTGAAAAACGCGGAAGTGACCGTGATTCGGGGAATTGCGCAGGTGCAGAAGAGGTGCACTGAACGATATGACAGAGGGAGGGGGAAGAAGAGAGAAAGCAGACAGCGATATCCACAATGAAACGACGACTTATAACCTTGTTCTGGGTCTAACCCACAATCCACGTCACCGCGGACTTCCGACGGGGTACTTGGGATTCGGAAGTTAGGCCTTCCACCCGTCACGGCTTTCGACAATGAAAATACCTTCCGCTAGTGGTCTAGCCGTGTAAGAAGTTTTCCAGTACATTGACACAGCACAGCGGAGAGCATAGACATGATATAGTGCTGTACAAAGTTATCTTCAACTTCCTGCAACTTAGTTCGTTCACAATCACGTGCCAATTCGCGTGTTTATATGACGGTCAACCTTTGTTCTGAATGAGTCCGGGTTGCAGTGACTGTGCCCGAGGCGTCTGAATCCGACTGCACTGCCTGCAACTGTCTCAAGCCTGAGTTTTGAACCAAGTTCTCATGCAGTAGAAGGTATGTCTTGCTTATCATCTCGACACTTGCTGTAGCTCAGTGGCAAATATAGCCCCACGACTAATGTGATGGCAGTGCGAGCAAGCGCCTGCCTCATGTTCTCTGTTCATATAATTGTTCACAATTCCCTCGGTGATCACTAGACATCCTTGCACCCCAATCGAGGTATGTGTTGCTGCGACGACTCTGACTCGCTTGCCTGTCAGTGTTAACTCTTTTCTGGCCGACAGATTAGCATTCGATCGACAGCGAAGTGACAGATTAGGACTCCTCAACTGTGTCTCCAAAAGTATGTAGCGCGCCATTGTGGTCTTCTGCATCCCGTCCCAACACTTCACACAGCAGCATGCCACTGCGTCTTCTCAATTCCAGGTCGAAACAACTCGAGCTACTACTAGACCCCAATCCTGGTTCCTACGCGATCGTATCCCATCGATGGAGTGATGCATCGGACGAAGTTCTCTTCACTGACATCGGTGACCAAGCGCGCGCTCAGAGCAAGGGCAAGGGCTACCAAAAGATCTTGGGTTCCTGCGAAAAGGCGATACAAGACGGGCTCAACTACGTTTGGTTGGATACCTGTTGCATCGATAAGAGCAATAGCACGGAACTCAGCGAGGCGATCAACGCGATGTACAAGTGGTATGAGAAGTCGGAAGTCTGTTATGCCTACCTGCACGATGTCAGCAATCCCTCCGAGTTTATCAAGAGCGATTGGTTCTCGCGTGGTTGGACCCTACAAGAACTGATTGCACCAAAAGTCCTCAAGTTCTTCACGAACAACTGGACTTTGATTGGCACTCGGGAGGAGTTGATAGACACCATCGCAGAGCACACGGGGATCAGCCACGAGATTCTTCGGTCTGGTAAAATCCCCCCAGAGGTACCCATATCCCAAAGAATGTTCTGGGCAGCCAAGAGAGAAACGACCAGGGTGGAAGACAAGGCGTACTCGCTGTTGGGTATACTTGGCGTCTACATGGTTCCCATCTATGGGATGTCGGACGATGCCGCATTTGAAGAACTCCAACACAGGATCATCGTAAAATACCTCGACCAAACCCTCTTCGCTTGGTACTATACTCCTCCTCAGCCTGAAGACGTCGAGATGGTGGACGCAAATGCACCTCCCGATGCACCTCCCGATCCGGCTCCTGATCCAGAGTCGGTTGAGAGCGATGTCAATACCCTTGTATACAGCCCCACGGGACTTCTCGCATCCTCTCCATCCCAATTCCCGGTATCCTACGATATCGATGAAAACGACTTCCGCAAGAATTACTTGGACCGCATCGGATTCAGAGATCACATGTTTCAACCATACTTCAACATCAGTAACAACTTGGTCAACATCTCCCTCCCTATCAAACATGTGACGGGAAAGATCTGGAAAGCAATCCTGCGTTGCAGTTTCGAACCTCCCGGTGATGAGCCCCAGTGTCCTCTCGTTATCTACCTTGAAGAAATTCAACCATTGAAATTCGTCCGGGTGCACTTTGCGCGCAACGAGGGGGAGGAGGAGGGAGACAACCAGACGGATGACGTGCACAGTATTCCAGGGAGCTTGGAGCGGTTGAGTGACGTAGAATCGGAGCTGGATGGGTATATCTTACGGACCGTCCACGTGATCGGCCGACATGTAGAAGGTCCCTCTGATGATCGACCGAGGCCACCGCCCGGTGATCCGGATTCTCTCCCCGAACTTAGTGAAGCCGAACGTATCGCCCAGCTACCCCGACACCCGCCTGGTGTAAAGACCACCAACATTATCGTCTGCGGGGAGCCAGGTGTCGCTGCAGGCAGGGTGGTCAACCTCATTGTGGACAAACCCGTCATAAAGCCACTCACAGACTATGACCGTGAAGCCATGGCGGTCACGGTCATCGATCTCACTCTCCAATCCAAGAACCTCCGTATATTCTATACTATTGGTCCCAGAGACCCCTTTCTCGATCTCGATGTCTACCATACCGCGATCCGAAACATGTACCAACTGGTTCAACTTGCCAAGCACGCCGGAGGAATCCACCTCGTATTGCTGTGCATAGTTGGGAGCAGGATCACAGGGGCTGTGGAGAGCAACTATCGCCTATTCAACGACTATATTTGTCGTAAGGAGGTACCCATGATGCTCATCGTCACCGGGCTCGGGAAGACAAGGCGGATGGACGATTGGTGGGACAAGCACAAGACCGACCGAGAGATTCGAGCTATGAGCTTCGACAAGCACGCATGCATTACGGTATTGCAAGGCGAAGACGAAGAGCACGAGCAAAAGTACAAGCATTCCGCGCAGACTGTCAAGGAACTCATCGTGGAGTTTTTGGAACGCCTCGGCGAGACGCCACTCAAGGTGTATTGTCCCGATGACAGGAATCAATGGTTCGTATCCATAGGGAAACGGGCGATGAATTTCCTCTTGCCTGGTCAGAAGAGGTCTCTCAAGCGGGAGGCTCTTACGAAAGTTCTGCAGGAAGGGAACAATTTGAGTGAGGTGCAGGCGAGTAATCTTGCGGGACAGTTCTTTGATGAACCCCCCATGGAATTATGACACTAGATGTATCCAAGTTTTATACCCGTGGCTAGTCGAGTATGAGAGGTGCCTGAACTCAAGTACTCATGTTTGACTTGCAAGGAGAGAGGAATTCGGCACTTTTGACAACAGCCGGGATCGATATCACAATCATAACACGAGCTCGAGATGGCAAGCGACAGGACGGGGGCCGCCAAAATAAGTCTAGTCGTATAGACGGATCGAAGCGACGAACGTACACAGAGCGTGTAGTAGGGAAGAGCACAAGTAAGCAAACAACAAAAATCACAATAGCAGAGAATAATCATAGCACGTTCTCGAACCCCCCCGCCTCGCGGTTTCAACCTAGCTGCGCAAAACTTCCATCGCTCACCGGACCCGCCTCCCCTTCTATCGGCGTCCCCGAGGGCACTTCACTCACTGGGGTACCCTGACTGGTCGTGCCAAGATTGGTGTTCTTGCCCAGCTCGGCTCTGACCCCGTCCAACATCCGTTTGAGGTTCACCCGCTCGTTGACAAGCGCCATGCGCGTGCTCTCTAAACCTTTTCGTTCTTCCTCGAGGAGCTCTTCTAGTTCCTCGAACGCGGTCATCTTGAGTTCGAGTTTGGTCAACGTCAGCTTGATTAGCGACGCGAGCGTGCTTCGAATCGTGGCGTCCTCCGCATCCGCGAGCGCCGATGCAGCACGCGCCGACGATTTGAGAGCGAGCCCGGCAGCACGCGCCACGTGGGAATGAGGAATCTTCGGTGCAGGTTTGGTCGATTCCTCAGGCTGGTCGACGACCATGTCGTTTCCCTGCGGGACCGGCGTACCGGTCTTGATCGACGGTTCACCATTTGGTGATGCCGACGGTACCTCTGGAACGTCTTGTTGCATCGCATTCTCCCCCTCGACTTTCTCGCCGTCTGCACCCTCCTGGGTGGCCCGCTGCTTTTCGTTTTCGTTTTCTTTCGGCGTACCGCCCTCGACGAGCACGTGCATCGCTGTCTTGGCTGCTTCTGCGGCAACAGCGGGGTTTACCACCCCGGCGAGGAACGCCACTACGCTCATCACAGGATTATCCGCCTGCTCGAACGGGATCCTCCCGTATCTGAGCGGCCCTTGGTCCCCTTCCGCTGCAATGTACGGGTCTTCGATCGGTAACGAGAGGAATTTGCGTATACATTGTTGTGCCGTGCGCGTCCCGACGTGATCCTCGATCGCGGTCCAATCATCGTCATACATCTCGATACCCTCCAGAAGCAACAACACCTCCTGGTCCGTCCATTCGTCATCCGCACCATGGCCAACGCCAGGCGGTGCAGCGGTCAATTTCACAAAGTCGCCGCTGAACATGGTCGAGGGGAACCGCCCATCGAGATAACATGAAGCGCAGAGCTCAAAGTCTTTGACTTTCAGACTGTGATACCGTGATGCGGTACAGTCGGTCCCGCAGGTATCGCATTGGTACGACATGTTTCCTTTGGCATTCGAGGAGATGCCATTTGCGAGCGTTTTGGCTTCGGCGGTTTTTAGTTCTCGGGAGGCTTTAGAGGTGGTTTGGTAGATGGAATTGCGGAGTTCAAGGGAAGCGGAAGTTGCTGTAGAATTGAGGATAGCAGATGTAGCGCCGAACGTTGCGGACGCCATCTGATTTTTCGACATACCATTGGCAGCGGGGTGGGTGCTAGAAGGTCGTGTTCCGGGATGGAGAGACTGGAGACCGCGAGGCGTGTCGAGGATAACGCGGAAATGTCCTGTGAATGGAGGAACGAGTGCCGCTGGTCTTTGTTCTGGGTCGATCTTACAAAGCCAATCGGTTGGCACACATGAGAAGACATCAAGACCGCAAAAAAGACGTACCTGATAATTGATGAGTCCCCACTGCTCGAGGAAGGCGTGGACGCGCATAATAGCACAGACATCGCCAGCCAAGTTTCGTCTGCATGCCGTCACCGTCAAGTACTCTGTCGGCCGAAGACGATACGTGTTAATCATGAAGTCGCGGTACTCTTTATAAATCGAAGGCGTCTTGGACCGATTCCTCGAATTGAAAAACTCTGGGAGCGCACGACGCTCCACAGGATGGATGGTCGACATGTCGAACCAGGCCGAGTAAGAAGGGATGATGACGTCGTGCGTCTGCGCTGCGAGGTATTTTCGGGCTTGTTCCTCGAGTTTCAACCGCGTTAATTCGAGTTGGGCGGGGTCTTCGTCCTCGCCTTCGTCCCCCGACTCGACGTCTTCATCAACGACCTCGCCCATCGACACGTCGCCTGCATCCTCTTCCCCCTCGCCCTCTTTCAGCACCCGCACCTCTCTCGTGGCACCCTCTCCGCTCGTCCCTCCTTCACCACCATCTGGGTCATTCGGTATGTTGCCAATCTCGCCACCTTGGATGGGGTCCAGTTCTGAGCGCTTTCCTGGTGCATTTTCGGGGTCGACGGGAGAAGCACCTTGTGATTGTTGGCCTAATGGAACTGTAAGCTTTATACGTTTCGTTTCAGAGGAAGAGGAAGGCGATCCAGCACGTTTTGGCGAGTCCATGTTACGAAGCCAATCACCTTGAAATGGCTACACTCACTTCTATACATGCGAAAACCGCGCCGCGCTGCAGTTGACGGCCATACCAAACATATCCAAATATGGGGGGTCGCGAGGGGTTACGATGTTATGTAATTACTTAGATTAGCCATAATGACGCCGACCAAAGCTTTCATATGATTCAACCATTCACTTTTCGGCGTCTGACAACCGGCGAGGCCAAAAAAGCATGCAATGAATATTGTGTCGATTGGGGTTGGTGTCCTTCACTCCTCCTCAACCTCTGTCATTTCCTCATCAACACCGGATCAGACTCGTCACGATAAACCTAACAAGCGAATCAGAAGATCCTCAATGAATCAACAGGGTTGAATACCTTGTAAGTGACACCGTCCCGCGCCGGGTCCATTTCTAACCACCCAACGGCCGTATACGTGGAAACATAGTTGACCGGCCCAATGCCCCGCGACTCCGTGCTTCTTTTGCTCCGACGAACACCACTCTACGAGGAACCATCTTCAATTTGGGCGGCAAGCGCCTTCGTAGGCTCTGCAAACCCTTGATTGGTGACCTGAGACCTGAGCCAATGGTCATTTGAAATGCGAAAATATCTTTCTCGCGCGAGAGCACTGTCGATGCCACGAAAACTGGGGCGGGGGCAACCGAAGAGTATGGTGGCGCCTGAGTCTTTGGTGCATCCTGGGTAGCGCATTCCCGGACAGCCTGTTCGGTGCCTGCACAGTTCCAATCCTCGACCATCTAATCCTCCTGATAAGAATGCACCACAGCAACATTCGAGGAACAGCGCCACACTTGTTCGCAAGAGTGATCATGCGCTGGACATCCAATCAAAACAAAATGCTGGTCGTCTCGTCAGATTCTCACTGCAGTGCAAAGCATATCACTCACGTGAGGTTGACAACTACCTCTTCCCACCAAATATCCATGATGTAGCACGAAGTACCCATTTACTTGCTCCATTCGTTGGGCGGGTTCATCTGGATGATTCGGATATAACGTGGATGACACTTAAAGGCACCAGGAGGACATTCAATATCTGCACCGGAGTCGCAGAGTGAAACAAGTATCTCAAACTCAAGTTATGCCTGACCTCATCTAAGATTTGGTGCCTTGTAGTGTAAGCTCCTCTTTGATATGTACCTGCCTGCGATGCGTACAACGCAGCATGATACACCTCTCACGAGAATCTTGTCATGTTGCGGAATCCCTGCAAAATGGTGCCCAATCGGACGGAAATATTCACTGAGGTCGATGAACTGGACACCGGACGGAGGCTGTCTCAGGAGAGCCTGGGGATTACCCTAAACCCTGCGGGCAAATCGATTCAGATCATCTAGGTAGCGAGAGAGTTCAGAGTACGCTGTGGTGTGTGTAGAACAGATGCGTGAAATGACAGATTCATCACAACAAAGGTTAGGATCCGCCATAAGGAGAGTACCGCATTGTTACGAAGTGGTGTAACAAACTCATCCATGGACAAGGTCACGACAGATTCAGGCACCAGGCTCAGAAAGTTTGAATTGATTGCCTAGAATATGAAAGACCTAACGTCTGCAACATACGTTGACAAAGGGACAGCGAGCACAAAGAGAACAGAATTCGGCCCGTGACGACGTACCGTCCCCCTGTACGGTACACGTACATACACACACCTGCATTACACGGGTAGCACGGCCTCGCGCACCACTTATTTGTTATCTCTGCTTCAAAACGGTCGTCTTAGGATGCCAGGTACGACGAAAACGCACAAGGACGCCTGTCTGACCCCAGACCTAATCAAGGCAACGGCTCTTGACTGCTCGAGAGTTTGTTCAGATGAATATACACGTCTGTGCCAAAGCCATCCATGGAAATGAGGCGCAAGTCGCCACCAAAATACCTCGCATACTATCCAACAAAATGACCAGATCCGGAGTGAGATGATAGCACATAAAAATGCCTCGTGGATGACGCACCAGACGAGACAACGGTAGGCCATATCCGAAGCCTGCCATCGGCGCTTGGAAGTCGCCTGCCTGTCACAATGAGATCAGCCCATGATGCATGACCCTTGTGAAGCGAAGCCAGAATATCTGTTCTTACCTGGAAGTCCTGATCGATACTTTGACCCGCCATGGTCGTATACATATATGTCCAAATGAGTGGAATAGCACTCCTCCGAATACCACCCCCCTCGTCCGATATCTTGATTGTGATGTCCTCGCTCCCCTCAACCACGATCACTTTGATCGGGGGGTATCCACCACTGCTCCCGTCCGAGGAAGAGTCTTCGACAATCCGGTCTTCGTATTCTGCCCCAAATCTTTCTACGACAGCTCTAAGCGAATTCTTGAGCAGTTCGAAGACGATGTGAGATAGATGTCCCGGCACGTATGCGAATGTCAGATCGGGAGGGCAAATGAGTTGCACGGGTGGTCCTCGGAACATTGCATAATGTTCTTCACAGACGAAACGGGCATTCTCGATGGCTTCCTGCAGGATGTCGTGCACATTCTGTCAATGAAAAGTATGCACATGATGAAGCTATCGTGAGACAAGAAACCGACAGGACGACGGGAACTCAGAACTCACGGCTTGGGTACAGATAATACCCACATAATCCTTGTGCGGTTCTTGGGTGTTCAACGCGACATCTTAGCACGAGTCAACAAGACGAACAAATCCCATGAAATAGAGTACTCACGTTGTCCAATTAGGAACCGTATCCCGATGCGCGACATATAAAACCTATCCAACCACGCCTGCACTTCGCCTCCGCTTTGCCCATACGCGGGCAGCCCCACTCCCATACCTGATTTAATTCCCTTTGCCCTCTGCCATTCTAACACACCCTGAGCGACAGTAGCTACCGTGGGATCATGTCTGTGTTTGATAGCATCCAGCGTCTTGGTGAATCGGGCGTTGTAGTCGTGGACTTCTGGTGGGTAAACATGGGAAGGAGTTTGGGCGTAATATCTGTGTGGAACCGCGGGAATCAGAAACGAAGATTGTACAAGGAAGACACTAACCTTCGTTCGACCGGAACACGTAGCCTGATGTTCCCACTTCGGAGGCCACACACCCCATTCCCATTCCCACCTCCATTTCCGTTCCCCTTGTAGGTTCCATTTCCAACCTTGCTCCCATACATGGGACCCTGCTTCTCACCATACGCTAAGTCACTGGCAGCGCCATCTCCGTCGAGATAGGAAGTGGTGAGGGATGGATTAGGAACGTTCTCCGGAATATATATATTCATGTCTTCCTTGTCCGAACGGGCAAATAATGACTGCCGGGCAGCGGGGGATAAGGAAAGGGGTGGAAAATTAATTAATTCCTGTTAATGAAACGTAATATTAGTTGGTTTTAGTTCGAGGAAATTCACAAGGGTGCAGGGTCTGTTAACCCACCTCGAAACTCTGCGCATACCAGTTCTTAACTTTACGTATGGAAGACATTTCGCTTAAGTTATATGGAAGTTCATCCAGCTCTTTGACACGGTGGGCAAGGCGGACAGGAAGCTCCTCTGCACGTCGAGATCGCGTGATATACACATAACGGCGGAAAGTGAAGGAATATGATCAGTTAGAACAACTCAGCGAGTGCATCGAGTTCAAGATGGGCGACTCACCTACTAAAAATTGACTGGCTTTCATAAGGGTACCTTGACTGGGATGCTGCCCAAAGAGAACCATTTGTCGCAGGGACACTAAAGCATGAAGTAACGATCAGTATCACATGAAACCGATCGAACAGTGCATAAAGTAGATAGAGATTAACACGATGCAAAACAAATAATACCAGTTCTCCATGTCGCTACGCGAGATTATGTACGACCTCGGTTCACCCCGTCCACCGGCCCGATGTCCACGGCGGACCCCGAATTCGGAATTGGGGCAGAGGTAGCATATCCCACCACAGAGAAGAGGAAACACAAAACACAAATGGAGAACAACGGAGAAATCAGGACGAATCACTAACCTCCAGTCTGGGGAAAGGATGCAAAATGGTGGATCTTATCCCACAGGGCAGATGAGATGCGGAATGCAGCACTCATGATGGCAGCGAGATGAGTAGGATAAGTGTACAAGGACGATTCGAGATTGAGAAAGATTTGTGGTTCAGAGTTAGCTATCGAAAAGAGGCTTGTGGAGTGAGTGACATGCGTCTGCGACGGCGTAGGAGTGCCAGGGTTGCAGAGTTCAGTGAAGGGAATAGATGAGTGGTCGCAGGAATATGCGCGGATAGATGAGAGATCAGCCCATGCAAAGAAGAGCTGCTTGGTGGGGGTCGTCGAAGGAAAGGATGGATCACCGTTTTAAATCAAGGTGGAGTTGTCGGCTCTTAGCCCGCTTCGACTGATACAGTGCCAATCACGTGCGTCGCCTCCCCTAAGCCCTTTCTGACACCGTCAAGTTTGATTGCCGCCACATCACGCTGTGTCGCAAATGTTACCAGGCAGTGACACTACAACGGTCAGCAGCGGTCAGCGTGCTTAACGGGTAGCAGTGCTTTCACCGAGCTTGACGAATACTAATACTTTGTCTTGTGAAGGAGCGGACATAGAGCGTCCATAGGGTTTGGGTTCATCCAGAGTCTTCCGCGGCTCAAGCGTTCACGCCCGGCACACGACCACTTCATTCCCAGGCTCGCTCGCAGGTATTTAATATTCGATCACAATCTGGTGGGTGCCAAGTCATTAGCGGGAGCGGCGTCCGCTTCTGATACTCTACCTGTAGGCATCTGATACTTATGATCACTCCAACACGTCATCTTTACCAACTCTAGGCGTAGATCCGGTCACGTTGCTCCACCTTGTATTGACTTGGATTTGGGTATCTCTGGTAACCGGCGTGTATAATCCACTGCCACGAAGCAAACCCTCCGACATGGGCGTTAGTCTTAACCATATCTGTACCACCGCTAACTTCGGGGCGAGGCGTCAAGATCCGGAGAGCAACCTTAGTCATTCTAGTCATCTTCATCCCAGTACGATCACAGACGGCAGCAAACATGGACCGTGCCACCTGAAACACTAACTTTCACCCTTGAATACGGGTCAGGTCGGGGTCAATGACCAGGCTGGTCTCCAGCTGTCAAGAACATCTAGACATACGCACCCGTGTGTCCGACATTGTGGACTTGGAGCCTTCCCTCAGTTTGCGCCTTTTATTTGATCTCGGCTGATCATCCGAACCACAATGGACCCAATATTAGATCCTCAACAGTACGAGCGAGTTTCGCTATTCGACACGGTCCGATGAACAGAAGCTCACTGCAGTCTAATATCATTATTCACTGGCATGTCTGGTGATCTCTCGATGTCCGAACTCCTCGGACCTTACAATCTGATGTGTTGCCATCTCGTCGATCTCGCGAGGATAATCTATATCACCATACTGAGGTCAGTGCTCAAGCGCCCACCGGCAAGAATTGTTATGATGAGTATTATCCACAAGTTGCCAGTGATCATTCGAGCAAGGGCTGATGCTCAAGCGCTCAGTGCTCTCCCTTGTCGCCCTATGGAGCGTTTTCGCAAGGTGTTTGATACAACGAGCACTGGCATGCCGACCGTGAGAAGTTGTACAGCCAACGCTCGAAGCAAAAGACGTGACGAATTTCAGTGGTTGCCTGTGAGTGTAGCCTTGACAAATAATCTTTTCCGGATCGCCCTACATTCGATGCTAGACCACAAGATTGGCACGGTACAAATGGGCTACAAATGTGCCAAGACGCGTTGGACCGAATGGAGGGGTTTGCCCCAAAACGTGGAACTAAACATCGTTGGTGCGAACGTTGGAATATGATTGCAGTCAGGTTGTATCGTGAA
Source organism: Boletus eberwhitei (assembly GCA_038090915.1). Classification (NCBI taxonomy): domain Eukaryota; kingdom Fungi; phylum Basidiomycota; class Agaricomycetes; order Boletales; family Boletaceae; genus Boletus; species Boletus eberwhitei. Next base: position 12,575 of record JBBPNO010000352.1, read on the forward strand.
GCTTCATGTCTTCTGCGGACCGACTTATTATGTGTCATGGACCCGCAGATGGGTATATTGTGTAGAAGTTATGGAATACGAGCAATAGTTTGAGAGGTTGCGACGAAGCAAGTCATAGCCACATGATCTGCTTGATACTCTTGGTTAGTGCTCCGAGTCCATGCTGGTTGACAAACATGCTGAGTCATTTGTCTCCTATCGAAGTGGCTAGGGTGAGCTTCGAAAGTCATATCTCTGGGTACCAAGTGCACCAGCACCAAATCGAAACACCTGAATGCAGGCGCATAGGAAATCTGCGTCGACGTCGCCCTCACATCGCAGCCGCGCTCACCTCATTGACCAACTCGCCCGTGTCCATGGAAAGCGTTCGGATCGTGTGTTCAGAATAGTGTGGAACTACGCTAGTAGGCCGAATTTCTCAAGCCATTAGCGAACTGGGGCCAAGCGTGGACTTTGCGGGAACGAGCTGACCGTACCCCACCATCCGTTCCCACACATCGTTTCTGTGATCCGAGCATGCTACGCTTCTGCACTCGGTGTAGATGCCCTTTCAAGGCAGAGCGCTAAGAAACTGGCGCTTCATTCGTCTCATCGGTGGTTCATTTCCATATCCTCCGCCAATCTGTAACATAACTGGGACCTATCGTCCCCCGCGGATTGACGTTTCTCTGGACCGGGTAAATTGACAAGTGTGTTTCACAAGCCTAAAAGCGAATTTGACTGTCAAGGCACGTTCCTGTGTGAATGAGTCCTCTGGAATGAACGACCGCCGACCTTGGCTGATGAAGGTGAACTCGCACCCCGTTGCCGGTGCCAATGACGGAAGCTGTACCGCAATCCAAGTGAGCACCTAAGTTTCGGTGGGACATGGCCTCTGCACCGACGTTCAAGCCGGAATTTCGACTACTCTAGGCTGTGCAAGTGCTGGCACGTGATTGTAGACAATTAAATTTAAACTTTGGGCCGAGGACGAACCTCCCCTTGGAACGTCCGTGGCGTAAGTATCTGATCAGCACTACTGCTTGGACGGTCATGGCCATGGCAGTGCATGGGCAATCGTCGTCCGACAGTGGAAGCCCAACATCGTAGCCAGACTTCTACTGTAGCGGAGGCACAGTACATGTCGTTGTCATTGTCGAAGGCAGGCCGAATTGATCTCCGCGTATTTGTCTTGTGGGTCAGACACCACTGGCGGGACAAGGTTATAAGTGGTCCGCTCTGGCGTGGGTGTCACTGCTGTCTTCTTTCCTCTCTTCCTCCTCCCTTCGCCATACGTTCAGTGCATCTCTTCCGCACCTAGCCGCTTCCTCGACTTATGGTCATGTTCATGCTTGTCAACGCATTTCTTACAAGACGAAATATTATTTGGGTCAGTTGTCATTCAGTCGTTCCAGTGTCTGCCATTGTACGGCTAACCTGTATATCACTTTTTGGGTTGCCCATTCAGGTAACGTGCAAGACAGCACATTTTTTAAATTTCCCGTCGTCGGTATTTCCTGCACATATCAAAAACTTATCAGGTATGTCACCAGGTATAGATTACCACTGAGGTCAGGGTATCATGACTAAAATCAGGCGTCAACAAGGGTTCAGTTCATCTTGTTGACGCTCTACTTCGGGAGTACCGCCGAAAGACCGACCGGCTTAGTCGTCTGTTCAAGGTGGTTGGGCCTACTTCCGACGCACGTGTCGGTGAAGCCGTCTGCAATTGTGTCGCAAGTGTTTTGGGTGGCCGCGCTCGTCGCTATTTGCATCTCGTGGCAACCACTCTTGTTTCTACCGAATCTCGTACGCTTGCTACACCCTCATGATGGGCTTTGGGGGCCATGAGGTGCTATATATGTGATCCCCTAGAGTGAGTTGTTCTATGATGCAATGCAATTCACTGACCTGGAATTGATGCTGGTGGCTGAAGGCATGTGTCGTCTGGGGTGGTGCACATTCTGAGATAAAGAGAGCAGAAAGTAACGCGTACCACAGGCTGATCTGACGTCGAGGAGATTCCTGGAAATACACTTGTTCTCTGGCGCTGGAAGAAAACGTCCCAGTTTTCGTGGGGAGTCTGCGTGGAAACCAGGCCGGCTCGCATCGCAATTTTGACCTGCGTATTTGTCCGAGCTATGGCGTCGACGCGCTGGATGTGTCGTCCAACGGAACATCTGGCACCCTCTGTCAATTCCGGCACAGCCGATTCGCGAGGCGCTTTGACCTTCACGGAAGGCCCAGAAAGTTAGTGTTTACTTGGCGTTACATCTGTGCACCGCTTCCCTCTGTCCATCCATTGAGTCCTTTTCCTGTCGGAACTCAACACACCTCTCTTGCAGGAGCATTCGGTAGCCCATAACAACGGGCTGTTCGCTCATTTGATCAGCACGAGGTGGGGTGAATTGCTTCCGTCAATCGTTTCCACAGGTCACTGTACATTTGCGAAGGGGAAAATGTACTTTCAAACGGTCCACGAATGTAGACGAACAGATCTCCCGATTTCGATATATCCCTTTAATTCTGAACTCCCTAAAACGTGGAGGGATGGACATACGAATCTGCCGATGAAACGGCAGGTCAATGTCGGTCAAAGCGACAGCTTTGCTTTGTTCTGGAGCATTGCCCATTGTAGGTCCACAAATTGGATATTTTCTTGAACTGGATTTACATCTCGCCTAAGACGACTCGTGCTTGGTTTCGAAAAACTTCCTGTATGCATCTAGTCACCCTTGATTTACGAAATGACACCCGGAAATCACCGCAGAGGTCGCTTTGACATGTAGGTGCCAGTCGTTAACCGTACAGTCAACGGTGCTTGTTTAACCATGTTAATTCCAGATTCAGATTCCAACCTTTGGCTATATATTTACCTCGTTGACGCTTCTCCCTCCTCAGAAGGACCGCTTCTGCTTGTCATCCCTCACCTCGACAGATTTCATCCACCCCCTTCCTCATATCCACCGCTTGCTCGTATATCTATATCCCATGTCGTCTGGACATTTTCCCGAGGTTTCGACATCGATGTATCTGGACGCGTCCCAATTGGCCGAAGCTCTCCCAAGCGCTTCATTCGACATGGCACCGAAGATAGTTTATCCCAGCTTGTACCCATTTCCGGGAGCGTCCCGCCCCCCCACGACCCCGCCGGCCAATGCCACCCCTCCCGCATTCTCTCCCTTGGTTCCGGGTGCGTCTGATGCGGGTGGTGTCTACGACGTGCCGAACTTCCAAGGCCACAACACCATCTATTCGCAGGCAGGTTTCATCCCACCCCCGGAGAACCTAGCGCCACCGATGAATTACACTAATGTCCCTGCGATGCACTACCCTTTCGACGACAAGCTTGTTGGAAATGTTACCAGTACCAACCGCCCCCTCCCTCTTTCCGTGGACAATGGTCATCACGAGCAACCTACCCCGTTCACGTTCCAGTATTCGCTTCCTACGCAGTCTGAGGCAGCTCTGGATCAATGGCAAGTTCAGAACCTTCAGTGCCACGGGCAAGCTACTCAAGGCGACCTCACCGTGGCGGAACCTCCCCGGGAACTTGGAGACGTTCATGGAGAATACTATCAGACCAATGAAGAGTCTCATTCGGGTCTCGTTGCGCCGGAGGTGTATCTCGACAACGATCGGTGTAACAACCAGTCCCATCCAACGGAGGAGGATACGACGATTCACCGTTGTTTGAACAATCCCAACACTGAATGCTCTGGCCGCGGAGCTTTTTGCTTGGAGACCTTGTTCGCCATCGTCGAGGAATACCCACACGTGCTGTCCCCAGAACAGATCCCAGATTTCGTCGACGGTATTACTCCGCCAGGACCAAATGCAGGACAGTCGCCAGTCGACACCGGCAATTCACCAGCCTCACAACCCAGACAGATGGATTGGGGAACGGCATCGCTGGGTTCGAACACAACAGGCTCAGCCTCGACTTCAGAATGGTTATCACCAACCGGATCTTTCTCTCACTCTTCGAGCAACTCTGCGGCCGAGTCGTCGTCAATGGGTTCTACCCGTCCTTCGGCAGCGAAACGGCAACGGTCCGAGGACGACCTAAAGGAATGTGCCAAAAAACAACGACAGGTGGAATGCACGGATGCGGTATGTCTGAGACTATGACAAACATTTCATCACCTGATATTCCAACCACAGCGGGGCGATTGTGAGCCGTGCAACAACGAGATTCCCGATGGAAAAGTGAAGCGCCGCAAGAAGAAAAAACGATGTGATGAAGGCGAATTTTATTGCCGCATTTGTTTGATACTTGGAAAGTCGTGCCGACCGTGAGTCTCTTGTTGGGTTTCTATCCTCGATCGGACTGTTTTTTCTGATGTCGATCCGTTCAGATTGTCTCGCAAGGACGCGTTGAAACGTCACATTTCGACGGTGCACGAAATGTTTATGGCACTCTTCGGTCACGAGGCATTCGATATCCTCAAGCCACGACGAAACGAGAATGAGGACCTCGAGCCATTGATCATGTCTTGTATCGTACTGCAATCACAGGCACGACAGCGTGGAGTGGAGATAAGACCAACGTACGATCTCGCCCTTTTATACCCTGGAATTGCTGCGGTAATGAATCTTTCCTAACTTGTATTCTCTTCTACTTCTGGACTTTTGAACTATTTCTTCTGCGATTTTATACTTATACTCTGGTCACTTACGATACCCACATAGTTTTTTCTTTTCATGTATGCCCTCTTTCTATGCTCCAAAATCGCTACGATTCGTCACACTTGCGCTTATGGTTACTGGGACTGTATTCCACTGGAATGGATTGGATGATCTGACCGCGCTGCAGAAATTTCGAGGTCGTCCTCGGTCCCGCTAACGGATATGGGAAGCGCGCGGGTCGTGCTCAACAGTCAACACACGTTGTCGAACAGCCCATTTTAAAAGCTTCTACTAACGAAAATGTATGAGTAGTATGGATCCGAGCGCCAGTCAAGGTTTGTTCGAACATCCGACTCTCATGTTCTAGTGACCAACACAAAATCAATGGATAACGTATACTACGGTGGTGATTCTGACCTTCAACTCGAAGAGGGGCTAAAGTTTGCAAGGCACCATCGATTCACATTCTGAATGCACGGTACCGGAGCGTCGGCCCGGGGTGTCCGAATCAGCGTCACACTTTGCAAATTGTGACGAGCTCAACGTTCAAGCTGCGAGATTTCCAAGCGGGTCTGGTAGTAAGCCGAATTCTGACCAATCTGCCCCTCATACTGTAGTATGGTTTGGTCAACAGGCTATGTCACAGCATTATCGATCAAGGACCTGGCCAGGGGTGGTCCACGAGGAACGACTTCTGGCAACCAAAGTTACCGGGTCAGAGACTCTCTGGTTATATACCTCGATGAGTATTCGGGCGTTCGGGAACTTGTCCAGGGGCCGATTGTGAACCCTCGCAAAATCTAGGGTCGATGATAGGGCGGACACGTTGTCGGCGCATGTTGACTTGGAAGCCGAGCCTTGAGAACTAGATATTCGCCAGATTCAAGAAGGTGATCTCCCCTACTAACTGTTTAGTATAACAGGGCAGATGGAAGATGGGGTTCATTAATCCAGTGCTCATGTACAGCAATGACACGCTCAGTCGATGCGTAACGCGAAAAGAACTTTGGAACGCTCTCGACCGCCACTCCTGCGAGGTTCGATGAAATTTACGAGAGAATCTTCCTCGCTATCGGCACTCTGACGCGGGAATGAAAAATAGCTCGTTTGGATCGTCGCGGTGGTACGACCTCTGCCGCAGTCAGACGAACCCATGGAGGGACTTCAACGTTCAACGTTCAAACGCCAACACTGGATTCCCGATACCGGACCGAATGCACATTCGGGCCTCGTTGGGTCATTTCAGCGTGCGAGGGTGAAGTTAAAACGACTGGTCTGTGTTTACGCACAATGTGAGCGTGAGTTTGTTCGCGCCAAATTCACCGTAGCACCGCTGCGATGGGGAACTTACGCACTCGTAGCTAGCCTCGTCCTGCCTGTGCTACATTTCCGTATGTCCCAAGGGTGCCCAGGGTTTTGGTGGCTTCAGTAATAACTCCACCCACGCGATCCGCGCTCCATCGACGTCTCCTTCTAAAGACGAGCATCATCCAAGCCTCTCCCCATGACGCAGCCATTTCTATCTCGACACCCGCTCTCGGACACCTCGGACCAGCAAACGAGACCGTCTTGGATGACACATGACATCGTACCTGTCGTGGACACTCAAGTCGTCGACGCTCTGGTTCGATGTGCCCCCCAGACAAGGGTAACAGTCTGGGTATGCTCAATATAAACTATGATGCTCAGCGTGGTCAAGTGCCGCCGTGTCACAGACACATTCGCACGTCGTTCAACGACAAGATAACCTTATTGGAGGTATGTATATGATTCGACGTGGCCGCGAGGGTACACCCGAGATAAGAGGGCTACGCGCCGAAAACGATCGTCGAGTTCTCGGGCGCGCGAAGATCAGGGCGTAGGTACAGCGTAGCATCACCGAGGGTTGTATTATGGTAAGATTGTGATACAGATGTGTACGTATTTTGAATCTAATCTAACGAAGAAAAAGAAACAGAAACAGAGCAGGCACCGTCGAAGATGTACGAGGTCACGAAAGAAACGACTAGGCATTTGAGTATGACATCGTGGACAAATGAATGAAGGTAGACGTAAAACGAGCAGTAGGGCCAACACAGGAGTGTCTAACCAGGGACTTGCCGGCCGCTGCATCGCCAAACCATGCCCGAAGCCAAAAAGTCATCCTCGAAGATCGTCGTCATCATCGTGAGGGCACGTATAGTTTTCACAACGGTACGAGTTACTAGCAATACAGAAAGCAGGGACGACCATCCGTCACGGGGTTATATTGAACCACGACTAGCGCACAGCAAAAAAAGAGCATTCAGCGACGGGGTATGCGATGAAGGGAGACAGATGCGCAAACAGCGACAAAAAGAAAAAGAAAAAAGCGAGTACGATAGAATAAAGAGGAAAAGGATGGACAGGAGGTGCGTGGGGGGAGTCTCCTTATAAAATTTTCAGCACCGACCATGTTCATCTGTCCATCCCTATCTGCGCAATCTGCACCTTGCACGCTGCGAGGCATCATTGGGTCTGAATTCACGCCGTTGGACCGTCCTCTGACCGCCACGAGCGTTTAAGGGGGTTCGGTCCTTGACCGTTCGCACCAGCGAGCGAAGACCACTCTGAAGACGGTGGATCCTGGTCGTGCAAACTGTTGGGTGGATGTAACGGAGACAAGGACGAGGAAAGAATGGAGTGCATCAATGGTGTATAATGCAGCTGTGTTTGTGGCAACTGCGGGATTGGAATTGCGGTGGTAGATGGAGAAGACGAGCAAGGTTGTCCGAGCGGAACAGTCCTGGCGTGTCCCGTGTCTATCGTGTTGGAAGAGGACCCGACCAGAACCCCACTACGCGCGCCCTCGAGCGCGTGCAACTCCTCATGCAGCCGTTGGTTCGCAAACTTGAGTTGTTGAAGTTCGTATTGCCAACTTGACCCTCGACCGGTTTCCAGTTCCCCAAAGAGCGATGCGTCAGAGTGATGTATGAAGGAACCTGACTCGTCTGTATCGTCCCCTATATCCATCTGAATCTGTACCTGGCTCGATGCATGACCAGGACTAGGACCAATGCGGGTGTCAAGGTTATTGCTCGACGGGTGCTCGGTGTTTCGCAGCACGGTAGCTTGACATACGATAGGACACGACGGGTTATTGAGCGGATGGATAAGTGGGGTCGAGGTAACACCAATGGAGGATGTCAAGGGCGGCGCATATTTATGGGACCGTGGTGTACGGTAAAATACGAGCCGCACAGGCACCACATGTGATTCTTTATGCACCAGAGACGTCGTCACGACCGTGGGTGGAGGGTCGACCATGCTCCTCACCTACACGGACCCAGACGAGAAAAGAGAGCACGTTCTCTAAACGACCATGACCGAAACCAGAAGGAGAACAGACGTACCTCCTGCGTATCCAACTTAGCCAACTCAGCTTCGACACACTCTCTCATGCTACTTCGGCTATCCCTCACCATCGCCCAGACACTCCTCCCAATCACCTCACTTGTTCCCCATCCGAGCACGTCCCTCACACTCGCAGACGCCACGAGGAAGGTACCCTGGGACGATAACAGCGCCCAAAATTCCAAGGGATCGATTGATCTTCCAGCCGCCTCGCCCGGAGACGTCTCACTTAACCTCGAGCCTGAGAGTCAAACAACGATCAGAACTACAGATGTTCGAGTCTAGCAGGAAGGAAGAAATTTCACACCTGTCGTCATACTCGAGCTGCTCTGGATATCTTCTCCTTGGCACCGAACACTACCAACGCCACCTGCCTTATCAATGCTGCCCCATCGCACGACTGGCATCCATCGCGCGCGCCCAGAGAGTATGATCGCTTTCCGCCCTTTTCCTGGTTCAACGTGGAGCCTGCCACGACATTCGAGCCAAACATATGGCGGTGATGTTCCATTGGACGAATCATTTGAACACAGTGTCTCCGACGATGGTGGTGATTGGGACGCCGATACGGATGACAGTTGGGAAGGATGAAAGTCATCCCGTTCAGCAGACGTGTCCTGTGCCTCGCCAGACGGACATGGCGTCGAGGCCTTGGGTAGAGCGCGGAAGAGGAGATCCACCGATTTTGGGGGAAGATTGGATGCCGCTCCCGTTGACGAGCCAATGTCGCTGGCCCCTGAAATACCGAGCCCACTCACACTACCCTCCTTCAACTCTCTCATAAGTGGCACTAGATCGGCAGGATGACAGACATCAGATATGCTCCTACCTACAAGCTCCTGTGGCTCATAACCAAGGACAAGTCGAACCGAAGGCGCGACGTAGAGGAAGGCACCTTTCAGAGACAAAACGAGCAAGAAATCTGGGAGAAATTCAAGAAGCAGAAGTGAGAGGGATGGCGATACCGAAACGGGAATCGACCCAGCCGTCGTATTACCGCTAGCCGACATGCGATTCATAGAAGTGGAGTTAGGGGGTGGCGTTACGAGCATGGTGAGGGGAGTCGTTGTATTGCTGCCTTGCTCTGCTGATCCATTTGAAACACCAGTTGAACCAGACATATTTGTCCGTGTCGAGATTGGCACGGAGTCCGTGAAAGTTGTGTCGGCGATAAGGTTTCTCAAGTCCTTCGACACCGCTATACTCATCATTTGCCCGTGTCTCCCCCCCTTGGGACCGATATTCGTCATGTTCTGAGCTCGGGCGAGCTGGCTAAGACCATGCCTCATGTCGCGAAGCCCAACGTTGCTAGCTACGCTGTTCGTTCCCCATGAACCGTTGTTGACGCAATAACTCCCATCACGTAGTTTATCGAGTATCCGGTTTGGCTGCTCCGTCAAGTCCACCTGAAATCCGATATGGTAGGCGACTTCATCAGCTTCTTCGGGCATATTATGTACGCCACCGCGGAGAGGGATGACGGTGACGAGATTGATGAAAGCTTGTCCGCCCTTTCTATAATTGACTAGAGTCGTTTGGCATTCCTTGGATGACGAAAGCAATTTTCGCATGTAGGAAACAGCCTCTGGGGACGCGAAGTGACGAGGTTCACCTTTTGCGACGTCACCAGTCGGGGACTGCAAGAAGCGGCAATTACGTCCAAGAACTTCTTGCTCGCTATACCCCGTCAGATGGCAGAACGTGGGAGAAGCGTACACGATGGGGCAGTCGTATCGTCTCACGTCCACGATAACGAATGAGCACGAAAGATCGACGGGACCAAGCTGAACGGTGGGATTGGGACGATTCACTACTCGTGAGAGAATCGAGAGGACATCAAAGCCTGAGGCTGAATATACTGGGAGGCCAAGCGTGGATGGAGCAGTTACGGGGAGAGAGGGAATAGGATCTGGAACAAGGGCATTGGAGAACGCGTACGAAGTAGTGTTGGATGGACCTGTGGATGGTGGCGAGGTAGCAAGGTTAGAAATATAGGCCGTGGTGACCTTGAACGAGGGTGGTGGTTCTGGAAGTGGCTGCTGCCGCGGATCCACGCTCGCAGTGAAACGCAGGGGGTAATTGAGGGGGAGGCGTTGCGACCCATTAGGAGGAAGAGTATGGTAGACAGCAGTGCTGGAGCTATCAGGCACTGAGCCTGAAGTAATCTGTCTCGAGATCAAGGCAGAGCGCAAGCTTGAGGGAGGGTAAGCAAGTGAGAGGAGTGGAAAAGGTACAGGACGCACGGTGTAAAGCCATTGTTAGCGAACCAGGACGATCCAAACGAACCTGGACCACTGTCCAAGAGACCCGCTGGGAGAACTTCTGCACCACCACCCGGTGCGAGTATGGGTGGGCCATTCAGCATGAACTGAGGGATCTGCAACTGGACCGCATGCGCGTAGTGTTGATTATGATGAGTGGTTTCTGGCAAATATAAGTGCTGGCCATGAGCATAATGGCAGTCGGCGTCGTCGTAGGCGTGTCTGTGGTCTTGGTCGTAGTAGGTGTAATCGGGGTGGTTGTTGATAGCGTGGTCATCGGCGAGATATCGCTCGAAGGGCATGTTGTCGTCGTCGTCGTCGTCGTCGCTGGTGTCGGGTCAGGTGGCGGGCTCAAGGTGAATACCGTAAGAAGTAACTGACGAGCAGACACGGTGGTGCGGGAAAGCTGAAGTGAGTGGCCGAGAGGCTTGTGGCAAGGTCGCCGTAGGCGCTGTTCAAAACACCACCACTGTGAAATCTGCTCATGCCATCCTGCAAGAGCCTCAGCCAGATATATGAACTTTTTTATTTTTATTTTTTTCTGATCGAACCGGGTATGTACATGTCGTACGGGTCCATTCTATCGTACTGTCCGACTCGTCAGGAATATAACCCAGATCTCAAGAGGATTGCCGCCATCAGCAAATGGCACGGCCGTTAAATTGAGGTGGCTTTTAGGCGACCGCTACAACGAACAACGTGTGGCCGATCGTCACAGCAGGCTACGTACAAACACATTGTTGTGGGCTCACGTATGTAATAAATCCTCCGGTCCCCGTCTCTCACCTCCTGCGGACCATCATTGACCCAACAGGAAACCTACAAGTCACATCGTTGACCTACCACTACATTTTTGTGGGCCGCTACTTCATTCCCGTCAACCTGTGAGAGGATGTCCAATTCATGCTTGTCTTTTCCGCGTGTGCGCATCCCCGTGCCCTGTTTCATTGCCCCTTTCCACATCCAAAACGGTAAGAAAGTCCCAACTTCTCGAGGCGAAGGTGAGCCTAGTGCATCATTGAAATTTGTACTATTGAACAGCTTCTCCAACCGCCATTCTGGGGAAGGACTTTGACTTCGTGGCGGGGCGTTCTAAAATACGGCAATGACAAACCAGTCCGTGCTAGTAAACGTATGGCCCGAGCTAGGAAACACGTCCACCTAGCAAACATCGCCTTCTCGGGGTTAATATTATCAGTCGAGAACCAACTAGACAGACCGGGCCGCTTCCGCACTCTACCATTCAATGTCACTGGCTGTGTTGCATCATGACATGCGTACGACAATGGCATGGGCTACTTTGACGATGGCGAGGTCCACTTTTACGGTCAGCGAGCTCCATAAGACAATGCGGCAGAGCTCAAGGGTTCTGCAGCTCGTTCAAAGCATCACTTTGCATCATAGCTGGGTTCGCGCTGCGAGCTGATCGAATTCAATATTCACTATTATTCAATGTCCGAGCAAGGCAAGCATGGTGACAGGAGGAGGCCGAGTTCCAGCCGGGCAAGTCTCCTCTGCACTGCCTGTCATTTCGATGGTGCACATCTCGCAAATGTCACAACATTGACGTGCCCTCTTCTTCTGTGGCAACACAAGGAAGCGATGACCACACCAGCGGACACATAAATCCATCTCTCGACTCACCAGAGAAGGATATGGACGCTTTTGACCCGTTGGCCCGGCGGGACCTGGCAGCGAAGCGGACGGCGTCGCCTCTTACCAAGTCAGAGTCTTACCTGAACTACGCGCGTGCCTGTGACGTACCGTCGTACGAGAACTGCGGCCCGGCCCATCACCGCTTCCTGGCATGACGGACGCACCGTGTCGGGGATCGAACACGGTTCTTACTCTCTAGTGGCGACTTGGCATCCGTTGCCCTCGCGAATTCTTCATGCCCAAGCTCCCCGGTTCTGGTTCCTCGTCCAATATGACCTACTCCAATGCCAGACCTTTTCTCGGCCATAGCGTTGCCGAAGAGGCCCAGACGTAACGTCAACAATAGCAGACTCCCCTCGCACCGAGTGCTTGAACTCGCGGACAGGAGAAATAGCGGCGCGAGCGCAGGACGATCCGCCACTCACGAAGCAAGATCGTCAACATGGCGCTCATGCACGAAGATGCGAATTCGGTGTTTTTGCTCGGACTCATACGAGTAAGCGACCCAATAGCACCGCAGATTTCTGGGCTTCTAGTTTCATGCACAAATCATACTATCAACACAGCACTCGGGGTTTAACATTTCGTGTTCATCACTTGACACTATCTAGATATGCCCTCCAGTTGTGGCGCTTCAATGTAAAGCCAAGAGGATCTCTCGATAGGCACCTGCCGGGGGGCTCGGCTGGTTGGTCCAAAACGGAACGTCTCGGGTGTCGGTGCTCCGTGTGTTCTGGTTGGCCGCGCAAAAGACGACGAATACGGCCGAGGCTCGCCACTCAGAACCCAATAGGCTATTCGAGTTCTCGCCACATCTCACGTCAAGAATATTGGAGTCTCTGCATATAGTACCCCTACAGCCTCCAGCTACGCGGCGTCCCCGCGTTGAGAACATTTGATACGACGTCCTCGGCGCTTCCATGCCCACCCATCACCGATTTGCTTGAGAAGGACGGTCGCAGCAGATAAATTCCCCGGTTCCATTAATCTCTTCAGATTTCATTCGTGGATACTGCCGATCAATTGGATCGCGAGTGTACCTCCTCCATAGGCCTTGGAGGAGATGCTTGCTACAGGCTAACCCTATCTAGAGGCTTGGCGGAACGTGAAGCTGATTCTTCTCGACCACTTGACTATACGATGGGATTATCGTCCATGTACACTCCGACTCATCAATCTTTCCATCCGCGTCAAGATCTCCCGGACACAGATAGGCAGATGGCACACGACACTCGAGCACAATCGCCGTAAAAGTTCCGCGACGACTTTGGCACGCGCTTCTGGCGAGTAATAAATGGGTTACTACACAACTTGGAGCGGTGACACATCACCGAGTGCCTCGTGGCGTACTCGGCCACTGAAAAGACCAGATCTGAGCTTGAGCAAACCCATTACCTTCTTGATAGTCTCGGAACCCACTGATTGGTTCATACTCATGAGTGCAGCCATTGGCCACCACCAACCACTCATCACCACCCCGTTGTTTGCTTCACAGTGACGATGTCAGGAGCCTCACGTTTGAAAACGTGTGCCCACGTCCACTTCAAACGTCCGATGCGCATGCGAGCGTTACATTTCTCCGACGCAGTCCCTTTCACAAATCAACTGCAGCCTCAGCGCACACAGACTCATCTGTCGTGGTGACCGTGTATCACTAGCACTGCCCTATGACCTGGCGTGAGTGTCGTTGACAGTCACCATGTCAAGCGTACATACACGCGGTTCATCCAATGTCAGGCGTTCTGCCCGCAGTGTTCTGGCCACGCCGGCGACCTTGTCCCGCGTAGACGAAGCGAGTGACGAGGGGGTAAAAGTCTAGGAAGGGGTCGCGTTCGAGGGCCTGAATCACATGCCATCACGTAATGGTAGGGTGTGGCTGCCGATAAAGTTTGGACATTTACAACGCGCTCCATTCTCGGAGATTGCAGTGGCATGGGCGTATACGTACGCGAGCATGAGGAGAATGTTTGCCACAGCCCACTGGATGCGCGGTGTCGACGCGTTGTTGACGTGTTGCTCAAAGTAAGCGCGAGGGATCCGATGTGGAACTTATAAGGATCGGTGAGATGGTGCGTGGGTCAAAGTTAAATTCCGCGTTGACTCGAGTGCACCTTAATGCGGGTTCTTGCTCTCAGACATGTGCAATAACTTGAACAGACAAAGATGGTTACGGGCATGGGAGAATAATTTATCCATCTCGAGTGCATTCAAGACAATATCCCCATGGTTTTGAAATCAGATTGCATTCGTCTCCAGACTTTAAAAAGGTATCGGTCATCTGCATACCTTACGACCACCCTCTGCTCTCGTGTTCTAAACCCATTCACCCCAAACGCATGCCGCTCAAACAGCTCCATCGGGAACACAGTCATATCCCCTGCCACGTTCGTATGCAAGAAATCCCCGGGATTCAATTGCCTCGCATTCGTCGGATCCACAACGATTGCCGCAAAGTCGATCACCACGTCAGATGCAACACTCCCCATATCCAATCATTGATCCGCACACGCGTCTACTCGCGCAACAGATCCGAATACGGCTGAATCCTATCGCTGGGCACGCCAAACGGCGTGATCGTCGCTGCGAAGATGGGGGAAGCCAAGGGTGTGCATGCGGGCAGTGATTTTGTTGGTGGGCTTGGATAAGACGGTCGCTGGCCGTTTGTTAGGTGGTGGGCGTGGTGGGCGTGGTACCGATGTCGTTGACGCCTTCAAAGATCATGGTGTACTCGATCCCAGATTGAACGAGGACGGCGATATAGGCTGTGGATAAGTTCTCTTGTATCCGTCGGAGGACGAGGACAGGCCAGCTGCAGGGACGCGCTGTGCTGTGAGCCATCGCAGATAATGAGAACGAACAAGGACGACGCGCGAGCCATTTCCATCTGCGTCGCTTCCATGACCATCTGTATTTCTGTCACCGACAATCGCCCAACCACTCGCTTCCAGAGGAGGCCATGCCTCGATCCCGCTAAGGCAGAACGTGCGATCGGCTCCCTATCAGTATCTGCCCCCCTCGAGTGAAGTAAAGAAGTAAGCAACGACAGGCAAGAATGTGCGCAGCATAGTTGAAGAGCGACATTTGGTCACCCCGAGTACTCAAGGCACGTCCAACGAACCGCCAACGATCGTTGTGCTCAAAAACCAAAGCTCTGAGATTTCGCGAGGAAAGGCGATGAAGTAGTGTTGGACCATTCGACCGGGTGACCAGACAATGCAGGCATCGGATCAATGT
>JBBPNO010000353.1:0-27701 GCA_038090915.1 Boletus eberwhitei
TTCCCATTTCAAAAGGTTGTTGGTTCTGATTCCGCTGTATCCCCTGGTGCATGGCAGTAGTAAGAGTGACAGGGATGTTTCTTATTCATGTTGCTGACTGATACGACAGTCGCCTTCCGCTGTATCTCCTGGAGCACGGCGGTAATAGAAGTCATGTATAAATGGTCGACCAAGGTTGACATGTAACACTCCCACTGTCTGCCTTCTCTTCCTCTCCCGATCTTTGACAAGTACTGGCAAAATGGCATCAGTGATGCCCCCAGTGCCAAAGCCGGCTTCGCGGCTTGCCCGATACCGTGCCTTGTCCCCTCACGCATCGATTCATGTTTCCCCTCTTCAACTGGGTGGTATGAGCATCGGTGACAGATGGGAGCAGTTCGGCTTGGGGTCCATGAACAAGGAATCTTCCTTCCAATTGCTAGATGCATTTTACAAAGCTGGCGGAAACATCATTGACACTGCCAACAACTAGTGAGTGTGGACTGGAATCGCCGCTTTGTCGCTCGTCTTGACTGGTTTGCTATAGCCAAGACCAGAGCTCGGAAGAGCTCATCGGTGAATGGGCCGAGCAGCGTGACATCAGAGATCAACTCATCATCGCAACAAAGGTCAGCGAATCTCCGTCGATCCAGACGACTCGGGTCACTCACTCACTCCATGACAACAGTACACCACGAATTATGTACGCGGGAACGACAATTTCCAACAAAAGGTGTTGTACACGGGGAACAATGTCAAATCGATGCATATCAGCTTGGAGGCAAGCTTGAAAAAGCTCAGGACTTCGTATATCGATATTTTCTACGTCCACTGGTGGGACTGGGAGACTAGCATCGAAGAAATGATGAATGGCCTCCACAGGCTCGTTCAGCAAGGAAAAGTGCTCTACCTGGTACGTCCTCGGGAAGTCACCGAGCTCTCATTTTGTTGCAAATTTCTAGGGCGTTTCGGATACCCCCGCCTGGGTCGTGTCCCAAGCAAACCAGTACGCTCGTGATCATGGAAAGACCCCGTTCGTAATATATCAAGGTCGCTGGAACGTCATGGATCGCGCTATCGAGCGAGACATTGTCCCCATGTGCAAAGCTCATGGTATGTTTGGAGTCCTAAAGGTGGTACGGTATGATCGTTTACCGCTACACAGGCATGGCCCTCGCTCCTTGGGGTGTCCTCGCAGGCGGAAAACTCCGCAGCGACGAGGAGGAAGAACGACGCGCCCAATCAGGTGACGTAGGTCGTGCTTTCGCAGGTGCAGAATGGAGGCGAAACGAACAAGAGAAGGCCGTGAGCGCAGCACTGGACAAGGTTGCCAAAGAAATCGGTGCAAAGCACATCACTGCGGTAGCGATCGCGTACGTCATGCAAAAGACGCCATACGTGTTCCCGATCATCGGTGGCCGCAAGGTGGAGCAGTTGGAGGCCAATGTGGAGGCGCTCGAGATCGTTCTCTCTCCCGAGCACATCAAGTATCTCGAGAGCATTGTTCCCTTTGACCCTGGCTTCCCATTCCAACTGATCGTTAGTTTCATCCGTTAACTCTGTTTTGGTCATCCTTGTTGAAACCTTTTTATTTTCCACCAGGGCGATGGTAGTGAATACAACTTCTTGACGCAGAACGCAGCTTACATGGAAAAGCAACCCGGTCTTCAGCCGATTGTGCCCGACAATTCCTGAACTCGAGACGAACTTAATGGGAGGCGCCGCAATGTTGTCGTTTGTACCAGGAATCTCACCGACTATCCTTGAGTGTATAGTAACGCGAACTATCAGCGATGAACATAGTTTTCTGGAGAGGAACAGGCCTGTAATACCTCTGTCGGACGGTTTCAACGGGAGCAGATAATTCGAGTTAGTATTGAATGCTCCAAATGTTTTGCCAACGTACAGAAATTCACCACTTTCGTGAATAACAACTTGTACATGGATGCGGGCTACGAGGACGTGACTGTACGTGCCCAACATGCTCGGCCCAGCGTGTCGCAGCCTAGAATTCGTTGCCAAACCTCGGGTATACCCTCTTCTTCACACCCTACTTGCATCCCGTTGTCTCTCAGGACATAATACTCTCGTCCTGGGGTCTGCACAACCGCTACCGCAGCATCCAACGCTTCACCCTTTGAAGTTGTAAAATGGACGCTTTCTACGTGGTGGTGACTACACGGGTCAGTATTGCAAGTGCACGATAATATAGAACGTCGCATACGCTGCAATGTACATGTTCACTATATTCACGGACCGTCTCGCGGTTCTTGAGCCAAGGGCGTTATTATCGGGTAAACCGGCAAACTCTTGAGCCATTGCGCTCGTGGACATCCATGGTCCACTTATGCTGACGGACAACGGTTGGTAAGGAGCCATCCACCGAGGAACTTTGGAATCTACCCATTTGCCACGACGCTGGCCAAAATGTACCTTTCAGCAACGCTTCTCTTGGCGACACTGTCTGCATCCTGGCCTTGAACGCGCTGTAACCATATTTTGCTGATTCCCCGATGGTAATCCTCCGTGTTTGACCATTTCACGCATTCAAGGAGCGAGCGTGGTCCCGCATCCAGCGGCGCTCGCGATCGCTGAGAAATCCAGGTCGTCCAATCGGCGCGAAGACAATATCCAAGCGTCTTTTCTCCTTGTGACGAAGGGGGTTGGCCAATGACTTCACATGTCGCTTCGAGCACGTAAAAACTGCAAGACTCGCCGTTACCATCGTCCCGTGCAATGACTTGCCAGACTTCGCCCTTGACAACCTCTCGGGCATCTCGAATGACGCATTTCGACCACGTTGATGAATCGTGACCGTACGCACCGACCGATACGGCGAACCACATCCGGGTTAAAACAAATCTAGTGCGCATTCAGATAGGACTCATATCGGCGAGTTCTATCTTGTGACGAACCGGAGAGCAACATCGACTTGCTTTTCGTCATCGGGGCTGGTCCAAAGGCGCTCGGACAACGGATCGTATCCCATCGAGTTGGTATATTGGCCAAGGAACGACTGCTTGAATGCTTGACGTCGTTCAGAGGTTTCAATCGTACGGAATCGAAGATACGGCCAAAAGTTCGTCATATTTCTTGGATGCTGCGCGAGAATAGTATCCGATCGACGGCCAGGATAGTTCCTCGATAATATATGCGTAGCGGAGAGGTAAACTGTCACGAATAAGGTGACGTGACGTACAAGCATTGGCTTAGATGAATGTCCTTACCTGCATACCGGAATGTTCGCGATACAAACCTACATGTTTGTCTGTCTGCTGGGGAAAGTGCGCTTAGTATGATGGCCCACCGGTACACCCACTTTCGTTCGGATGCCTTTGGAGGGAAGGAGATATGGGAAATAACAGGGAGCGTTGCATGGATGTCGAAAGCAAGCGCAGAGCCAACTGCCAGTATTCGTGACGGTTCCCTATTTGCTTGGTCCGGTTCTCCGGGTTTGGGTCTCGAAACTACCAATGGTTTGAAGCGCCCGGGGCCACAAGTGCTCCGAGGAGGTACGGCGGAGCGTTTGCTTGTGCCGGAAGGCTGCGTAGGCAGTTCGGGGATTTTGGAAACTGAAGAATTGACAGGCAACGTTGGCTGGAACGAGGAGGCCCTCGGAACTGGAGGTTCGTGGCCTGCATTATTCACGGGCTTGAGGGATGCCCTGATCCTCTTTGGGGGGGCAGAGATGTCTATATGCGCAGGTCTTTTCGTGCCTGAGGATTTCTGGGTGCTCGTAGTGCTCGCAACGGTGCGGTTCTGTGATGATTTAGGAAGTTCGGTAGGTAAGGGACCTTTTTCTGTAGAGGTGGCTGTCAACTCGGCGGTACCAGCGGTCAGCGGCTGAACAGGCTGATGCGCTGTATTCCCATCTCGGTGGGCAGTAGGAGGCTCGATATATGCGGGGTTCCGGACCTCGTCTGCAGGCGTGATGGATGGCGTTGCAGTCGCAGTCGGACCAGCATGATTCGAAGGTGAGGTCGTTTTTGGAGGAGCGGCAACCTCCGCGAGCCTTTGTAAAAGTGCGGCCTTGCTTAGCTTTGAATAACCAGTAATCCGTCGCTCTTTACACAAGGCCTTGAGCTGAGGGACAGTAAGTTTGCTGAGATCTGACGGAATGGAGGGACTATTCGAAGCCATGATTGAGATGGGACTGGTCAAGTCACGTTTCCACCTAACATTGCGTTCGAGGGCAACTACATACACTCAAGTCTTGTGTTCTCGAACCCAATTTCGAACCGTGAAACAGCCCATCAACTCATTGACGTTTAGTCCATTGTCCCCCAGCTTCCTAGCAGTTGGCTTTCGTCGTTTCCGTCCTTCACTCGGGATTTCCTTCCACAACGGATCATGGACGTGTTTCGCAATAATCCAATCAGGCGCCAAGGGAGCCCGTTGCTTCTCCTGGATAGCGTATGTAGGACGAGTAATGCAAAGGGTACAATGAATTGTTACCTTCTCAGCGGCTACTCTTCGTTGCTGTTCCCTCAGCTCTTGAGCGAGCGAAGGGAGGATGCGGATGATCCGACGCTCCACCGGCGGTCCGTACAAATCGTCTGGATCATCGTCGATTACATTTGCGGTATCCTGATTAACTCGGGGTTGGATTGGCGCTCCATCGGCTGGCCCCACTTCCCGTTCACGTTCATTGGTGGAACTTGAACTCGCAGTATGCACATGGGGCGGCGCTTCCGAAACAGACGTGCGCCAGATCGCTTGATTATCTGAGGAAGGTGCTTGCGGCGCTTGGGAACTTGAAGTGGCACGTGAAGTAGATTCGGAGAAACCGGGAGGAAAAACTTCGACTGTCATCTGGGCATCATCTTCGGAGATTGTCGCTGGGACAGTATCAGCGTACTTTCGTGCACTCTTGCCCTGACGAAACGGTGCTGAGGAAGAGGATTCCTGAGGGGATACCTTCTTCTCTTGCGGAGTGTACTTGGTAAGGGTAGTATCTTCCATTTCCACATCTGCATCTCTAGATTGCGCCGGGCCTGGTTGTGGTTGGGTACGAGGACGATTCGCTGCAGACGGTTTTGTTCTCTTAGCACTAAGAATGCGCTTCATCGGAGCTACCTCTGTCAACTCTTGCCGATCACTTTTCTTGTTTCGTTCCCGGTCGCTTAAAGGTCGCGCATCGACAGCAGTGCTCTGCGGAACACTCAGGAGACGCATCGAAGACTCCAGACTGCGAATCGCCACATACCGATTCCTGTTTGACACGAACGTCTACTGTCGAGGCGACGCTTGTCGCAGACGTGGATGTAATGATATCTGTGACGGGTGGACTATAACTCGAGATCTTCCTGTCCTCACGCGAAGCAGACGACTGTAACACCGTCGGTTCGCGACTGGACATCGCGCTCGGGGTTTCCGAGGCGACTTTCTTGCACCGTCTACACATCCAAGTACTGAGGTCGTTGGCCGTGTCCCTCGCATTCGTGGCGCGTATGCGTCGAAGGAGTTCTCCATCCTCGACGGGGGGCATGTGGCACCCTGTCAATGCGCGGGTGTCGATAAGAGGATCTGTGGTGTGCCAGCGATTGCGACATACTGTGGTGCCAGGTCTTGCTACATCCTCGACAAGTCAACAGAAAAGCCTGTGGACCGTTGTGCGTCTGCTTGCACCGTTGACAGGACATTGGTAAGATCGGGATTCGGGTTAGGGTTAGCGCCTGCCACCACCAAACACCACAACTCTCATCAAAGACACGCTGTGTACACTTCACCATGGCAGACTCGGATGACCGTATCCAAGTAGCAAGCGCGTTCGTGCTACAATCACCACCTGGAGAGATCAACGATGTCCTCAACGGTTCGCGTTCGCATACGCTTCTCGATTTGCTGCGGTTGTTGACGAAGACACGCTCTGATTGCGCGTAGATGTGCGTGCCATAGTCAGCGACGACGATATTCTGGAGTACGGTCTCCTTCCTGCTCTCCGGGACTACAATCTTGCGCAGTTCATCTTGGTAGATGTACCAGATACGAGCCACCAGGTGCGCTCTCATTCACATGCCTTTATCGCGCTCTTGCGCATCATCGCCCTTTTCAGACCATCGTCAGTGACGTCGCGCGGATACAGGACGGCGACGAAGAGGAACAGACAGAGCGGTTCTTGGATCCACGTTCCAAGACGTCTTTCAAATTCGATCATCTGAGGCTGGTAAGTATACTCGATTCGCACTGCGAGCATGTCCGATACTCAACCACCGGATGATCTCGTTAGGAAGCATCTGATCCTCGCCTAGAGGAACCCGACCCAGAGGCCGAACCGCTCCGGTAAGCCCTCCGCGATGCTGTCCCAAGACCGTTTCTAAGAACGGGTCCAGTGCTGCCCTCCAGTCCGCTGCACTCTTATACCTCGCTGCGCACTACATCGACGGGGTAGCTTCCATCTTTGCATCCCAACCACCCAGTCACTTTACAGTCCAAATCGTTTGCAACAAGTACAACCCGGCCAATTTTTGGTTCGTGATCGTCCTCGAGGTCTCGCTTTCCGTCGGCTGATCGTAGAATCAGGTCAGGCAGGTGGCGCTCTCAGTACCAGATCGACTTTGCGGAATCAAAGACGATCCAGGGTAAAATCCTCGTGAACGTCCACTACTATGAACAAGGAAATGTATGGACCATTCCGATCGCCCTGCGAATAGCACGTCCAAGCTAATTCATGCATAGGTCCAGCTGGAAACATCGCACGACCTCTCGATACCGATACCACCTGCAATCGCCAATGCATCCCCGCACGCAGCGGCAAACAAGATATTCGCACTGATCGAAGCAGAGGAGACACGGTTACAAACGTCACTGAACGAGTCGTACCACGAAATGAGCGAAAAGGCATTCAAGGGTCTCAGACGTGCACTTCCACTCACTCGACAGAAGATCGACTGGGATAAAGTAAGTTTGTTCCGTACCTGGTAGTGACTTGTTACGCAATGCCTTTAAGGTGACGGGATACAAGCTTGGCGCGGAGCTCACGGCAAGCAAAGGCGCCTTCGCTACTGCGTCGTGAAATCTGGGATGGTGTGCTTTGATCTAATCTGTTTACCAAAGTCCAGCAGATTGAGGTAATGAGGATCCGTTAGATATATTCCAATA
This sequence comes from Boletus eberwhitei, assembly GCA_038090915.1. Lineage (NCBI taxonomy): Eukaryota > Fungi > Basidiomycota > Agaricomycetes > Boletales > Boletaceae > Boletus > Boletus eberwhitei. Next base: position 7,081 of record JBBPNO010000353.1, read on the forward strand.
TTAGACCGGGTTCTCTAACACGTTAAGGTAGGAACAATGAGGTCAACTTGACAGGATTACAGGACAAGAAACCAAGAATATTGTAAATTAAAACTTCGACGTCGTCATCAGATCATAGCTTCGCCTTGAATTGGTCCTCTGTGATGCCTTTGCCCATCGCTGCTGTCGACGAGATCCCACCTGTCACGGTCTTGATCAGACTGTCGGCGTAGTCACCACCACTCCACTGCATAAGGGTGAGCAAAGATCGTTGACCTATGCAGATGCAGCGAGCATACCCTTTGATGTGTCAATACGTCGCAATCAAGCTCTCGCTCCTTGCGCTGCACAATCTCGACGTAGGCTTTCATGCCCTCTTTTGCAAATGCACCTGCGAATAGATCACTAATGTATGCGTTCGAGTGCAGACCACCGAGCTTGAATCAGAACAAGTCAGTAAATTGTCAGCTGCCCAGCGCTTCTATAAACCTACCGTGATGAACTGCCAGCAGAAACCGAGCTTGCCGAGCTCCCAGACAAAGTCTTTCATGTCTTTGGTGCTGAGACCAGCGGCCTCCCAGTTGAAGGAAGGGCTGAGATTGTACGCAAGCCAATGACCGGGACGCACGGCATGCACACCATGCGCAAACTCCCGTGCTTGAGCAAAGATGGGCTTTCCCGTCTCCATCCACAAGGCGTCGGCGTATGGCGCATACTCGATGGAGCGCATGATAGCACACTTGGTGCCACCTTGGTATCGGTAGTACCCTTCGCGGGTTCTCGGCGTGTCCCAGCTCCAGTAAGGAACGGTCCTCAACTGAAACTCCTGCTGAGCGATGGCGACTGCCTGCGGGTACGACACGTGCGACACCCGGTCTAGGAACTGCTGCACGGTGTGCCGCGGGGTGCCTTGCGAGACGAGAGCATTCGCCAACGTCTCCGAAAAGAGTTGGAGACTCGCAGAAGCGACCCAAGCATCCTCGACGGCCTGTAAATCATCCCCCGACCTGCCCGCCGCCTCTGCATCCAGCATGACGGTGGCGAGTGGCGACAGCGACGGATTGGTCGAGCCGAGGATGAACGGATGGTCTCGGTCATCAATGTTGGACGAGATCAACGTGGCCGCTTCCGAGTCCGTGCGCGAGATGATGATGTTTTCGACGCCCATGATGTCAAACTGGAGTCGAATCGCGACGAGGCGGTTGATGTGCTCCGCGACGGGCACGAGCACCTTGCCGGCCATGTGCCCACACTTTTTGGTCCCTGGAGCTTGGTCTTCGATGTGGATCCCCGCTGCACCCTTCTCGACGAACATTTTGGCGAGTTTCATCACGGCGGTGAGACCACCGTGGCCGGTATCGGCGTCGGCGATCAGGGGACGGAGGTAGTCGACGTATGGGGTTGCCGCGAGCTCGGCATCGGACATGCGAGAACGCGCTTCACGCTGTTTGCGATCATGGAACAGCTGGGCCATGAAGAGGTGCTCGACCTTGTTCGGTACGGTGTTGGAAGGGTAATCTTTGTCAACGCACGTACGGTCAGAACACACGGATCGCGTTTCCGAGGCTCGTTCTGGAGACTCACCGGCGAGGTCGGGACCTGGTTCGTTTGAGCTGGACGCCGTCGAGGACGACTGCCACCCGGAGATGTAGACGGTCTCGAGGTATTTCGCCATCTGGGTTACCTGCACTGGGTCGAGCCTGTGCGACATGAGCAAAAAAACGCCACCATTGCAGGGTATACACTCACGCGCCATAGGTGTGAGACGGCGTGCCGTTCTTGGCGTGTTCGGACAAGAGCGCAAAGAGCTTCTTTCCTTGAATGTCAGAGGGGTACTGGATTGGGATCGATCCTCTCTTTGAAACGACTTGGGCAGCGGTGTAGGGTCGTTTCGCGCGCGCAAAGCGAGGGCTCTGATGGAATGCGCGTGATTACCTGGGTGAATGAGGAAATAGGGGTCATACCTTGAACCATCGTTCGACTTGGGCTACTTCAGCCAGGAAAGCGGCGCGTTCGTGGCTCGTCATGGCGGGGGAGCAGTGCAGACTGGGGAGTTGGCCAAGCTGACCTAGTGACCGGCCGGTCTCTAGAGCGAGTCATATTAATCTTGCCCAACGGAGGGGCCGGTCTCGCATGTGATTCCACCAATAACCATCTGTTTTCGCAATTCCGCACCGGTCGCTCGCACTGGAAAAGATGTCAAATATATTACGCATTATCTCCCTCATGCAAGTGGGTACATCTCGTTGCCAGCTACCAGGTCAGGCTGAACCTTAAATATATTGCCCCGTGTGGTATACTGTCCACCAGCGCATCAGATCTATAGCACTCAGGTCGCCGTCTGATCAACTCAAAAGAGATTATCTGCGGTCACCATCGTAGATTAGGCCAGCTAGCCCGTAGCGCACTACGAACGCTAATATAGTCCCGGTAACCTGTTCATTCATGAATTCCGCCGGACCGATCACATCGGTTCAACCACACTCACTTGGGTAGCCATCAGCACCTGTACTAACCGTTTTTCGGTCATTGGTCCGAAGCGCACAAGGAAGAAATTCAGGATGGTCAAGTTGGTGGCGTCAAGGATCCGTCCGTTTTCCGGATGGATAGTGAGATCCGTTAAACCCAACGTCGAAAAGATCCGGAGAACGAGGGTGGCCAACTTGGATGGCGGTTCCGTGATCCCAGCTTTCGAGGGATGCAACAGATTGGTGTCGCGATCAAATCTATTAATCAGGGAATGGATACAGGGTGATTGCCAAAGGAATCGTCGGAACGAACCTCGGGAGGCGATGCCTAGGGCACCGAACCAATCCAAAGAGCTGTGGACATGACAAGACAAAATTGAATATTTGGGGTAGGAAGAATAAGAGCAACGTCTTTGAAAAGTGACCCTGTATCCCAACAACCGAAAAGGCCATTCCAGTGACATAACAAAGGGTATCGCCGGGGAACGCGCGAGCAGGATACCTATGCACACGTGGACTCGTTATCAAACGCAGGAATGACCAAGGAATCATGCCACGTACCAATTGTGGTACATGAATCCTAGACAGACGCCTAGCAAGGGGAGCATAAAGTACAAGCTGAATAGATGCCTCCCCACCAACTCGCTACTGCCATAGGACATCCCGGCGTGCCATGCCCCTCCTACGTCTACCTCGGCTTGACTCCCGAGGAGGTGAAGGGGGATCTTGAAATCTACGGGCCACGGAAGATACAGCAGGTCATTCAGGATGACCGATACGGCGATGATGATAGCCTGGCTGACTTCGGACCCGTTGATGCCGGCGAGAATGTTAATGCTGTTCGTGGTGAACGTTGAGAGGAGCGACATGTACAGATAATACAGTGGGCCTAGAACAGCGTCAACAACGTGGTGCACCTTCACGGTCCCCACGAACCTAGATTCACCAACACGCCAAGAAAACGCCTGAAGGGGATTGGCACGACTACGTGCGTGTTGCCTCCTTCAGCATAGTACACCATAAGCATAGGGATGCCAGCGATGATGGGTATTGGCAGTTTATGTCGCCATCGAATATCAAAGACGTCATCCAGGAATCCGAGTATAGTGGCCATCAACAACGACAGCAACGAGGAGAGGTATACCGACAACTATACTCGGTATTGTAATAACATACACCAAATTGAAATGTGACGTCTCACCTCATGATGCAGGGAAGCGACTCCCTGAAGGCCCTCGAGTGTCTTTCGGCTCTGTGGAAGGCTTCCAACAGTGTCGGAGAAGGGAAATGGAATAAAGAGAATCAACAAGAGGATGTATATGGAGGCGCAGACGAGTCCCAGGCTCTCCGGTCTGTGTATACTCAGTAAAGCACGAGCTTGGATTGCGCACGGAAAGCTTACATCGGGTCTTGGTAAACCTTCAAGAAATCCTTTCCCTGGAGGTTTGCCTGTTTGAATCTTGGGCCAAGGGCAGGTATCAAGTAGAGCGCGGCAAGAAATGCGAAAAGGGAGAACCCCACGGAGACGAACAAGACGGGGAGGGGAGGCGGAGGGTCGAGGAGAGGTCGGATGACGAACCATGCTGCGATGGGGACGAGAGAGATGAACAATACATTGGGCAGCGGTCTCGCGGGTAGTTTTGGTGCCATAGTCAAAGTCCGTTCACATCATGAACGCTTTGCCATTTACGGCCACTATCACCTCAGACCAGCACTGGGTTTTGAACCCACACCAATGCCATCTCAAGACCGTCGAGGGCAAGGGCCGCGGTGTCTTTGGTGCGGTTTGCTTGTAGTTTTCTTTTTCACGACCTGATCACCGCCGTTCTCAGCTGCTCGAGCCATACCAACCCAGACCGTGATCGAAATCAGCCCTGTCCTGTTCTTCAGCAAACAAGAGTATGATGACCACGGAAAACATACCCTGCTTGATCACTACACCTTCAACTGGAAAGACGGCCGAATGGCACTCGCATTAGGTCTTGGTCCGTCCTACCTCCTACTTGATCTTACACCCCAAGCTGATCATTATCGCACAAACAAAAAAAGGCTCACTATTCAATCACGCGGAGAACCCAAACGTGTCATTTCGTGTGGATCTCGTACGGGAATGTATCGTGTACCTCTCTGCGCGCGCGATTCAGCCGGACGAGGAGCTCTGTATATTCTACGGCCACCAACTTTGGTTCGATCCCGTCGACGGTCCGCCCCGTGGAAACCTGGAGAGCACCGATCCTTGGGATTGCCTAACAGATATCCAAAGATACACCGACGACGACGTCGCCAGCTCAGCATCGGATAGATCCCAAAACATGGACGACATCGTGCTCCAAGACGACCTTCCGTTCACCTGGAAGAAACTCGCCCTCGAAAAGGAAGAAGAACAACTCGACGACATCGAACTCGGTAACCATGATCCAGCATCCCCCATCGATCCCTACTGACCCATCCCCGCAGTCCCTGCATGGGTCGTAGACATTCCTGACCAAACGCACATTGGTATGATGTTAAGGTGCGCCCAACCAACATGCCCTGTTCCCTGTCCTTATAACCCTGATGGACCCCCTTCTCAGATGGCTAAAGCAATCCGGACTCGACAAGGACGCGCTCTCCCATCTCAAGCGTGTCCGGAGACAAGGCTCCCTCTATACACTCCTCCTCGACACATCACCAGACCCCCCAGCACTCCCTCCCGAGCCCCCCTCGGCGCCACCGTACCAGCTCCCCGTACCATGCCACCCTGCACTGACGCCTACCTCCCTATCACTCAAAAATACCCTCTGGCCCACCGTCTTTGCCCCCAAACGCAAATGGGAACCCGAACCATGGACGCGGGCCAAGGTCCGCTGGGCGTCTGACGCCGTCGGTCATCTCAAAAGAGCGTATGCCAAAATCATCCCAAACGGAGAGGTCAGTCGAATTTACACACACACGTCCGCTAGAGTGGGTAACACACGCTCAACGTCCCCTTCCCCCCAGCTGCCCGTCGTCGCACACGTCCCGATACCCTGTCAAGACGACAGGCAGCTCTCGCGCCCGTTTTTCGCGTATGATACGCGTACGTCCACCAAGCATCCCCTCCGCCACGCCGCACTCGCCGTCATTCGCCAAGTGGCGGACTATCGCGCGCAACAACAACAACAACAACCAGCGATCCAGGCGACACAAGACGAAGTGACCAAGAATGGCGCGCGGTACCTCTTGACGGGACTGACCCTCTTCATCACACACGAACCTTGTCTCATGTGTACCATGGCATTGCTCCATTCCCGCGTCAAGGAGGTCTTTTATCTCGTCCCCATGCCAAAAACAGGCGGCTGTGGCGGTGTCGCATGTATTCCCTCCCTCAAGGGCGTCAACCACAGGTTTAGCATTGCCATCTGGAAAGAGGATCTCGATGATTGGCCACACCCGCTGGACACCGGGCTCGACGTTTGAAAAAGCGAGTCATATGTTACATGCACAGATTCAGCTCGAGATACATATTCAAGTCACTCGACACCGAGAGCAAATATACCAATGAAAACAGTCTATTTCAGCATTCTGTCACTTTCCCGTGTTCGCTCGCACGAACGAACCACCTGGGAACACATCCCACGCTATCCCCCGCTTAGAGACGGGGAACAGACAGTAGTTGCATCGTCTGTGGTTGCCACATCTTATCGTGGATGAGCCCCACTAGGTCGCCATCTGGGAGAGTGCGGAGATAACGATTCGTGTCCAATCCCTACCGGGGTACAAAGAGGGCGTCGTCAATCAGTCGTCAATCCTGTCCCCGCGTCCACCACACCCTCGCTCACCTCTTTTTGTGCCTGCCGGATGACAGCCAACGCAATCCTGGCGCTGAGATCCCGAATGCGATTCAGGCGTGGATAGACCAGTCCCGTGGTGCGTTCCTCTGCGTTCAAGGACGAAGCGAGGGAGACAGCTGCTTGCTCAATCATGGCGTCCGAGATGTGGCGCGTTTTGGAGAGGATCGAACCGAGGCCGATGCCGGGGAAGATGTACATGTTGTTCCCTTGGCCAGGTTCGTGTCCCACTCCATCGCGCATCACGGGCTGGTAAGGGCTACCTGACGCATAGATGACCTCGCCGTTGGTCCTGGAAGGGAGGCTGAACGGGATGCCTAAGTGGGCCACGTTCGAGTGCTTACCACGTGATGGCGTCTTGGTAGTCGAGTTCGCTGAGGTGAACCGGGTTGGAGAGGGGGAAGATGATGGGCCGCGCGTTGAGAGCGGACATGGCCTTTACGACGTGCTCGGTAAAGGCGTTCTGAAGCACGTGAGCATGATCAAGGCGGCGCATTGAACGATACCAACCTTCGACGTGCTCAGACCAAACAGAGCGGTGGGCTTGACGTGGTTGATAATGTCGACCAAGTTTGTGAGCTGTGGGCCGTTATAGTCCGTGCGAGCAAACACTAGCCAATTCATCCTCAATGTCTTTCTATGCACGTTGGCACAAAGAAAAACCACCTACGTTTTTTGTGTTCCTGGAGGCCCTTGCGGTCCGCTGTGATCAGTCCCTTGGAGTCCACGGTCTGGCACGATCACGCTTGAGCATGGATCGACGTTTAGGTTGATCGCGCTCACGTAGATTCGAGACGTTGCCTCTTCGGGACTCATACCCAAGGTAGTGAAAAACGAGCGTAACTGCTTTGCAACACCAACACCTGCAGAACCCGCGCCGAAGAACAGTATCCTATGGTCTGACAGCGGTCTACCCGAGGCAGCGGAGGAGAGACGTGCAGCATTGATGAAGCCGGACAAGATGACGGATCCTGTACCTTGGATCTGTTTATGGAGATGGGCGATGGGCGATGGGCGTAAAAAGATGAGGTGGGGAACCTACATCGTCATTGAACACGCGATATTGATAACGGTACCTGTTGAGGTACCTAAATGCATTGTCGGTCGAGAAATCTTCAAACTGGACGAGCAAGTTCGGGAAAACGTCCTTTATCGCTTGCATGAACTCGTCCATGAATTCGTCCATCTGGATTGGGGTTGTCGTCAGAACGAAAACGGTACTTGCCTCACTGTGGCCTAACTACCTCTTGAGCCGTTGGTCTGGGACGACGAACGCCAATGTAAAGTGGATCATCGAGGTAACGCTGGGTATTGGTTCCGAGATCAAGACAGATCGGGACCTGAGCCATCGGGTTGAGATTGTCATAGTTGTGAACAAACCCGGACGTACAGTCGAAGTGGGCTTGATGCCCGCGCCGACAATGTATAGATCCCTGCGCCAAAGGGGTAACCGAACTTGCGCCCATGCGGGAACAAAATACACGTACAGCTTTCCGATGCTGATGGGTAAGCCATTTGCACCGAGATCGCCGAGACCGAGGATCCGTGAGCCTGGGAAGGGAGGGGGGTGAGACGAGCGTCTAATACCGGGAACCGTCTCCGAGGGTCTCACCATCCGTGACGACGGCGATGCGACTGTCGTTGACGTTAGGCCAAGAGGCGAGCACGTCTCGGATATGACCCTTGTCTTGAATCGAGACGTACAGACCCTCTGGCCTGCGCCATATGTGTGAGTAGTTGACGCACGCCTCACCGACCTTTCCATTGCGGGGAACAGGCTGAGGGACGTCACGCGACCGTGAATGGATGACGGCTCACCGTGGGCGTGTACAGGATGGGAATCATTTCCTAAAGACAGGGGTCAACGAGGACGGTTTGGGGAGTGCGTCCGTGTGCGCACCGACATGTTTTCGAGGAGGATGTCGTAGAATAGATTGGAGTCGCGACCCTTGAGGCCGTTGAGGTATATGTACTTCTCGAGGGAGATCGACTTTGAGCGTAGCTGTTCCAGACAGCGCTGACGGTGGTCTGTCTTGGCAAAGTGAGGAGGGAATCTGGCAACAGACATGGGGTGAAATGCGCGCGCGTGGGGGAGAGCTCTAGAGATGGAACGGATGGCGGGGCAGAATGCCATATGACAGGGGACGCGAAAGGAGCAAAGCAAAGGAAAGAGCCGGTAGAAAGAGGTCGGAGGACATTGAAGAGAATGCGGCGGCCGAAACGGGCCAGGAATGAACCGCAGCACGTATCCGACCACTGGCTCATTTACCTCCGATACAAATCTCATTTTGGTCACAACGGACATCCGATATTCGCCACCCCTCATTTCATTTCAACCCGGTCATTCTACCAACAGTAATCCAGCCGCTGAAAACTCTCTGGCTAAACAGCATGACCAGCCTGCAGTCGGACCGTCATCAGCACGCACAACGCGACCCTGGAGCGATGAGAACGACCTTGCGAGACTACCAGAACTGACGACGTTTCTCCTTGATAGCCCTGAACGTCGCCTTTCTCTCTCCCCACCCCGCCTTGACCGCCTGCACCTTGGCCTCCTGCTTCCGCGCAAATGCCCTTCGGAGGGATCGCGGGAGAGCAGCGACCTGGGAGACGAAGCTGGGGGTGCAGTTGAACATTTTGGCGAGCTTGGCACAGCTGTAAACCTCCGGATTCGACCGTCTGAGCGTCCGTAGTTTCTCGACGTCCGCCTGTGACAGTCGCTCCGGCTTTGATCTGTAGTCTGACGGTCGAAGCATGGGTGGCAGTGGACCGCCTGTGGACACAGCTGACCGCAGGAGCGGAGAAGCAGGGTCGAGCGTGGTCGAATAGGGAGACGGTGCAGAGGGAGGAGGTCGGTGAATGAATGTCAGTTTGTCGCCGTCCAAGGGGGTGACGACGACATTGCGCAATGGATCCGGGAAACGTGCGGGGGGCTTTTCTGGTCGACGGGTCGCATACGTCCTGCAGCGGGACAGACTCGGCGCAAACCGGGGCTTGAGCATGTTGGTGTTGAAAAAAAGAAAGAAATGGCACGCGTCAGCAGCGCCACAAAATTAGGTAGTTCAATTCATTGCAATACAATAACTCATCGCCTCGCATTGCCTCGACCATTGACTCTTCCTCGTCACAGAAGAGAACAGCTCCAACGTTGCGGATGGCAGCTCAACTCCTATCGACATCAGCTCACAGTCCCGCAGCATCCGTAGTCCGCTTAGTTCGATTCAAGCCTGCCGAAATCGTCCCATTTTGCGATCGGGCGGTTTCATTTAGACCCTCAAGTTGCACGCCGTCGATCCTTTACCAACCGGCAGTAAGCACTTGACGAGAAATGGCTGGGTGAAAAACGTGTATACGGCGGATGCCAATCTTTGCTATATACGAAGCGCGCCAGACCTCGTAATGAATGCAAGATGCGGTCTGAATCTATCATACACCCCCCTATAAGTACAGATAACAAAGATTCAAGACAAAACCAGCCGAACGAGTAAAGAAAAAAAAAAAGGGAAGGAAAAGAAAAGAGTGTGCGAATCTTCCTAGGCCGAACCACGAATAATGGATGTGCGCGAAATACGAAAGCAAGCGACTCAAGAAACAAGTCATAAATCAATCAGAGATACATGGTCCGCGAATCTCTTGGGAAAAAATGCTATTCTGGAGGGAAAGGTGGTGCGAGTGAACGTGTATATGAAAAGCTCAAACTGTCCGGTCGTCATCAAACAATGATCTATAAAAGACCCGTAAAAGAGCTCTAGGCGTGTCGACAAACTCATGATTTGTCACCGCCTCTCGAGGACGCTTGTCCTTCAATGGGCGGATTGCTGTTCCCATACGACCCGGCAAAGTACAACCGCGCAGCGGGCCGCGAGTCCGTTTGTCGAGCAGTGGAGGTCCGCTCTGGAATAGCTTGTGGCCTCCCAGGTGCCGTGCTTTTCGCAGAACCCTGAGAGCCTGATACAACTCGATTATGTCCACCGAGGGTAAATGAACCGTGCAACGCTTGTGGGGGCTCTGGTCGAACAGTCGTGGTAGAGATCGACAGCCGACGTGTGACTTCGATGGGGGGCGACGAAGATGGTTGGTGCTCCTGCTCTCTTCCCGGAGAGGTGACCTTGATGATCGCATCGGGTCTGCGCTGCTCAGGCGCGGGAAATCGATACGACGAGGGAGGCTCTGGGCAAGGAGGAATTCCGTTCTGATGAAATTTGCCACCCTGTGGGTATCCATACCCAGCGCCATCCTGTCCCTTGGCGGATGCCTCCGCCCGGACAGCGAGAAGTGCTTCCTCAAGCGATTCCATACGCTGGCGGAGCATCGTGATCTCCTCTCGCATGACTCGGGTGCGCTTCTCGACCAAATCCTCCACTATCTCGTCCATCTTTTCCTGTTGCTGCTTCAGCGACGCCATCAGCGCATTCGACTTTTGCGTCTGGTCCGATAACCAGCCCTTTAGCTGCTTCGAGTCATTGAGGGCGTCGAAAAAGACTTCAAAAGGGGCCAAGAAGGCAGACTTATCGCCCGCGTAGCCGGGATGTTGAAGCGCGTGAGGTGTGGGTGGTACCAAGGTGTTGGCTATTGGAACGGATGGATTCGGAGGAGAGTGTATCGCCCGTGCGGTCGAGCTGATCGAAGGGGCGGTGGTGCCCTGAAGACTAAACCGGGTGGGTGTCGGAGGGACGTTACCGGCGACTCTTCGGGTGGACTGGGTACTGTTCAGGACCAATGGTAGACGTGGAATTGCCATTGGGAAACGACCAGGATCTGCCACTGGTGGGGCACTCTGAATAACGGGTGCTAGCGGATCGGATGGACCTGCACCACGGGGGCTGATTAAAATATCAGCAGGCTTCTTTTTTCGGCCACCGGGCTGGGCAGCGCGACGACGTGCAAAGCTGATCGGTGGAGGAGGCAAGGAGTGCGCTACAGTAAACTGTTGTGATTTGGACGCGGGCTCGGCTGCACTCTGAGCCAACGTGAGAGCGGACGGTTGTTGGCTGGAGACAATAATCGGTGGAGGGGTAAGAGGCCGGGGTGCAGATGTAGTCACCTGGCTGCCGGATGCCACCGCGTTTCCAGCGCAACGGTTCGCGACAGATACCGCGCTGGGACTGATGCGCCCAATGCGAGACAGTTTTGAGGTCGTCAACTGATCACCAGGTGGCGACCCACTGAGAAGACTCCCAGAAACCATGGGACATGCGCCCGTGGATGACATGACAGCGGATATGCTCCCGCGACGCTGGTCCACAAGGGTGATTTGTTGCTGCTTGACGAGTATTGGCCGAGGCTGATCGCGAGGGACGGTGTCGTCTGGGACGGGAAGGGTGGTGACGACGGGGGATATGGGGATGGGCGTGCCTTGTTCAGCAGAGGCTCTGATAGTGCTCGGACCGTGGGGTGGGCCGCTGACGGTCACACGGCGTTTTTTCGACAAGGGTTGCACGCCAGGCGTGGCAGAGGAATCCCGGGAGAGTTGGGGCGGGGACTGAGGAGGACGTTGGGAGTCGTCTCTGTCCTCCTCCTTGATTCGGACAGCCAAGGGAGATTGGCGGGTACCATCAGCGTTGTGGCTGACGAGGAACGCGTTTGGCACGAAAATAGGCATGGAGGAGCGTAAAGGGGACTTACGCATCGACGGGAGCACGGTCGGTGCGCGGGGGGAGGGGGTGTTCTTCGCGGGAGCGTTTCTTTGTAGTGATGGAGGAGTTGCGTGGCGGGGAGTGGGCATGGCGAGACTGGATCGGTGGGAGTGCGTTGCTGATGGGGGCAATCTCGCTGAGGGAAGAGTTGCTGAATGCTTGTGCAAAGGAGGGGAGGGACTGTGGAATAGACATGGCGAGAAGAGAGAAAAGATTGGCTCGCCAGATTTGTGTTTGTGTCAGAAGGGAAAAAAAAAAAAGAAAAAAAAAAAGAGGGAAAACAACGGAACCGAAAATCCACTCGAGCTAGTAATTAGATACTCGGTGGAGGGTTGAAAATAACGAATGGAATTCCCAAGTTGAATGGTACTTTCGTAAGTAATGTCGCGGTCGCTGATCCGGACAATCAGCAGAGAAAAGTGGGCACTGCGAAAACGACGACGTCCAGCCTCTCCACAGCCGTCGCATTGCTTCGAGCTACTTTTTCCCAGTTATCCAATCTAACCGAATCCAACTCGTCCTCATTGTCTTTCTCTCTCCTTCCCTTTGTTCTCGCTCCAAATTTCCATTTCAATCCGCAAAATGAACCTTTCTCTCGCGCGACCTTTATCCGCTGTCACACGCGTCCTCGTAGGTTTCATCGCCCAATCCAGGAGACCCCCCCTGCCACGGTGATCTCCTCGAGGCACCTTTTCCTATCCCTCGCGACCAAGGAGGCAACACCAATGAGAACACCCCAATCAAACACACGGCCACATACCGCGAGGCCGGTCCCAGGGAACTCTGTCATGCCATCAGATGCATCAAAACGCTACAGATAACGCCTCCCTTTGGTATCTGATCCTTGCGTCACCTCACTGTTCTCCTTGAGACTTCTGTCCTCATGCCACTTCTTGGCATCCGCCCTGAAATAGCAATCTAAATCGCTCGACGAACCTGTTTCACTACGCTATCTCCCCCATAAAAGCTGTCCAGCGCCTTCTTCGGCTTATCGATGAACACCTGGACGTAAGCCTCACCTTCTCACAGAAGGGCCGAGTCTCATTCATACCTTTGAAAGCTGTCAGTAAATGACCGCCGTCTTCGAGAAAATGGAATGTGCGTTTCAATTAATTTCGGACACGCCAATGGTGGGGCGACTGTTACAGTACTGCTCTACCAACATACGCAGCCTAAATCAACCCAAATCGATCGGGTGGACGTGTATCGGTTTACTTAGCGGACGACACGTCGTCCACTTATCGCATGACCTCATACTTGCCCTCCTTGCCAGCATGCTCGCTTAACAAGGTAAAACGCTTCCAACGTAACAACGGACATGATGCCTTCCAACAATCTATAGCTAAAATGAGTTCATAAGCTTGGCATGGGCGCACCATCAATAATAATATTTCTCCCCCAATCAGGGTTTTCCCCTCTTTTTCCGACGCACGGTTAACACAGTGATTGCAGGCTTGCCGTCACCACCAGCGGCCTCGATGGAACCCTTACGTGGCTCGTCAGGATTGCTCACCGCAACCGACCCGTAAATGCACGAATTGTACGTCTCCAGCGATGCGACTGGTTCCGCGAAGGGGTTTGGTGATACCTCGTCCATAGGCCGTTTCTTATTCATAAGACGCGGTGGAGGCGTTTCAGGGGCTGCTAAAGTGCTCGCAGCTCCATCTGGCTCTGGCGTACGCCTATGTGAATCATCTGGGCTCTGGGCAATGTCTCCAGACTGGACGATCTTGAGTCCATCACATAGGCCTTTAATGGCCTCTTCCAGAACCCGTGTAGACCACACTGCCCGTTCTACAGATGGAAATTCGTGTGCAGTCATCAACGAAGTCAAGACACGCTTCATCATCTGCGAAGAGACCTGACCAGGCAGTGGAGCTAGCGGCGAAAATTCGCTGTGTGGCGTCGGTGTGGGGGATGACGTGGCCATGACAAAGAATCCTGTTACAGCTCCCGCGATGCATTCTTGACGGAATGACATGCGTTCCCAAAATTCTTCAATGGACACCTTCTTAAGTGCAGTGTGTTCAGATTTCGTAGAGGAAGACGCCTCCTTTTTATCCGAACCGCCCTCTGCGTCTTCTTCGGACCTCTGGATAGCGTGGTTGGAACGAGGACGTTTCCGCTCCGGAGACTTGACACCCTCCGCATCCGTGGTGTACGCGATCTCGTCCAAGAAGCGCGCCTTAGGGTCATCATCAAACCACGGGACAACATGTCCGAGAGTAAGCTTCTCGCCGCGGCCGATCGGGGAGCACGGCAGGGGGACGTGGGTCTGAGAGTACGGATGCCCATACGACCACGGCACCGACGTCTCAGACGTGGACGCATACACGCGTTCCAAAGCATGAGACGCCTCGAGTTCCCCGAGACCCGGAAGGAGATAGAACAATCGGATACGAGCACCCTGTTGACCGACACGTGCGGCCACGTCGTGGGCGACGATCCCAAACTGGCGTTTCCACCACGCACAGAGTTTGACGTCCGTCAGGGGGCGCTTTCCCGGGAACTCGGCAGAGTTGGGGAAGAGGTATTGGTTCTGGGCGCGGGCAAAGAGGTGGACCCAGAGATGGGCGACGGGGAGAGGTCGGGTAGTGGGATCGACGTAGTAGTTCAGGAAGGCACGCACGAGCGCTGGGGTGGGCGAGGGCGCTTTTGCCTGGCCGGTGGAGTCGACCTTGGATACGTAGAGTACGGCGCTGGATGTGGACGGTAGATGGTAGAGGGACGCCTCGATGGCAGAGACGAGGACGCGAGGGGAGTCTGGGGTAGGCTGTTCCGAGAGAAGGACGAGGATGTCCTGGAGAATCGTCTTGGGTCGGGGTGCTGCAAAGGGGTACAAGTTTGAGTGTTTTCTGGGGGACGATACGAGGACGTGGATGTGGAATTGGCGAGTGCCGGGGAGGCTTGCGAGCCCCTGCAAAAGCGAATCGCGTAGGTTCATGCTCTGGGTGCGTGGGAAGCCGAGGAAACAGTGTATGGTATATTACGACTACATCCGCATGGTAGAGTACAAGAAAAACTGCATTCAATGCAAGGAAAATAATCTGGGCGTGCATCATCTATGCAACATACGCAAATGTATCCCTCGTTCCCTCCACCCGCTCAATGTACTCTTTTTCGAGCAATGTGTCGATCGCCTGTCGGTGCATGCGTGAGCTTGAACAACCTCCATAACAGACAAACGCACCTTCTTGATGTCAGGAATCTTGGGAGCAAACCTCTGCGAGATCTGCGATATAACCTCCTGGATCAAAGGTTGGTTCTTCATCGTCTTACGCGCCTTCATGATGCTGACCGACAAGTAAATAACTTGTAAATTCAGCGGAGAAGACACAGGCATACCGGACGATGGTGGCTTGAATCACGTATTTGCGATCTTCGTCAACAGTCTTGAGGACTTCAGATGATTCCGCCTTCACTTCAGCCTTGATTGGTTGGTTGAGGTTGACACGAATCTTCTTTGACTTGAAATCTACATATACTCGTAAGCAAAAGGCAAGGAAAATATCAGATTTGGGGCATACTGGGGTTCAAGTCATACTGCTCAGTCTCTTCGTTGACGAGAATTTTGGCTTTGACAAGGAGCGACAACACTTGAACCAAGATATCCTTGCTGATCGCAGTGGCCGTCACGAGCTCCTCTAATGAAAGAGTGTCGTGGTTGTTGTACTGCAACAACACCGCCATCTGATACGAACTCGTCATCAGGATGTACTTTTGGTTGAGATAATTCGTCCGCAGTTCGTTCTTGGAGTAATTCCATAGCCAGGTCAGCTTTCTACCCGAATGTTTCGTTTGGTAATACTTGGAAAACCGGTCGTACGTGGGCAGAATCTCGGGCGGAACAATGAAGTCGTTGTTGGGAGCATTGAGAGGCCAAAAGTTGGTCCCGAGCACCATGATGCTAAAATTGACGTCCATATCGTCGTGATTCTGCTGCATCCGCTCTTTGAATTGATCGGTCAAGTCTTTGCTCAGACTCATGTCTGTCCGCTCCATGTTACCACCATGCCAACAGGGGATGACATACAGAACACACCAGTGAACATGCGTTGCAGTTTGTTGGTGTACTCGAAACCACAAGCCTCCTTCAACTTTGATATCATGCTGGCCTCGCTCTCATCCGATGCAGACACACCATGAATGAGTCGTTTCGACAACTTGGTGGTGTAGAAGGTCTGGAAGACGTCCTTGTCTTCAATGTACTTGAAGAGAATCATCTACAGCGCATCATCAACAAGTGAGGCGAGGACAAGAATCGCAATGGATTTACGACGCGGTTGAGAGCACCCTCAAGATCTTCCTCCTCAGCCATCTTGTTGTTCTTTCTCAGTAGCATATCAGCGTGCTTGGCGAGCAACTCTGGCGATTTTGTCGTTGACGTTCCCGTCGCTGCGTTGCGGTTCACGAACTCCCTGCAAGCCTTGTCAAGACTAGCAACGAATCCTGCTTCACCCCTGAAGCTGCGTGTCACCGTCTCCGAATTCTTGCGATGTACCTCCAATAATGCGTCGACGTATGCCTTGGGATCCAGTCCGTCGGCACCTTCCGAGCCCTCTCCAACCAACTTCGAAACCGCCGTTAACCCGGCCTTCTTGACATGTTCCTCAAACTTCTTCCTCAGTGGCTCCAATCCCTCCGGAATCCGAGACAGTAACGCATACATTCGTTGCAGGTCCTCATCTTTGTCGAAATCAAGTAGGTTCTGGAAGTTTTCCCACATAAGCTCCGAGTGTTGTCGAATAAGCACATGTTCGCATTTGCTGACGAGCTGCTTTCGGGTTTCTGTGTTGAGATAACGATCCACACGATCCTCCTCCTCCCTGAGACGCTCTTCAGCTTTCTTCAGGTAGTCAGAAACACTACTCTCCGCAAGGAACGCTTCAGATTCTTGCTGATAGTACTTCTCAGTTGCCTCGAGGAATGGTGTTTCTAGGTGCTCCTTGTAAACATCAAGGGAGGCTTTGTTGATATCCGTTTCATCCAGGCCAAGAGAAACAAAGGAGTCGACGACCTTCTTGACGAGACCCTGATCGATGGTCTCGCCATTTCGTTGGCGCTCGATTAGTCTGAGGATGGCGCCTGCCAATTTCCCGTGCCTGCTTTGCACATGAAGAAAGAAGTTGGATTTCCATTGGACGAGTGCGAGCTGCACAATATTCATTGGATCAATCGCAAATGTGAAGACATCGAGAAATAAACAGGTGAATGACGTACTGTGTAAACGGGATAGACCCCCTTTCGACCCTCGTCCCGTTCGCGTTTTACCCAGTGACGATTGAGATAGGTGAACAATCGGTTGATGTAATTTGCTCCTGTTGTGTATCTATCCCACTCGCTAGCATAATATCGTAAGAGTGCCTCGTCTTGCAGAGCGTCCGACTGCTGTAGTTTCCCATCAGATGGATAAGTGGAAAGAGACGACTGCTTACCTCCTTCAGACTCTTTAGGTGTGTAACAAAGTATCGAATGAGGTTATTGTATAAATCAGAGCCCATCAAATTGGCCCCAGCTGCTTTGGTGTGGTCAGCACTGTCATCATCGTTATCGGAAAGGGCATCTTCCCACTGCTGTGGCAGGAGAGGAACATGAAAGGTTACTCACTGCGGTTTCCGGTACCCACGGCACTATCGGGTGCTCCATGCATACGCGAGGATGTACAGTAGTTGTAAGCTACGGTGTAGAGGCTCATGTACTTGGAGTACGAGACGCCAGTTTGCAGCTTTGTCATGATGTGATCCACACCCTCCTCGAGAAACGCCCAGGTCGTCGCCAGGTCTGCGGACGCTGGTGGCATTGGATGGGGAGTATTGCTTGATATGGACGAGGATGCCATGGTGGTGGTCGTGTGTAGAGGGGAGCCCAGCGAGGCAGAATCGGATCAGTAGGGGACGCTGAGGTGGCTTGCCGCAAAGGTGCGGTTTGTGGCGCTGAACTCGCCTCTCAGGGAAATAAAACGGTGGCATTCTACTCTAAATCTTGACGCCCCTATGTATGCAAGCAATTCCACCCCACAAGTCTGTCCATGCCCTGCCGTCGTGATCTCCTCCTGTCGCGAAGCCAGCGTCCCTAATCATCCCCGCAAACTCTAGCTGAGTAGGGAACTTTCGTATCGATTCGACCAAATACTGGTACGAGTCTCGGTCACCAGCCAAAATGGTCCCAATCAAGGGTATCACGGAAAACGAATACTGATCATATAGTCTGCGAACTATGAGATACATCCCAGCAAGATGGCGAACCACTCACATGCTCAACAGGGGATTGTTCACTTTGCTAAACTCGAGGCAGGCGAAAGTGCCTCCTGGTTTGAGCACTCTGTGCGCCTCCTTCAGGACGGCGGGAATGGACGTGCAGTTGCGGATACCGAACGCAATCGTGTACAGATCATACGAGTTGTCTTCGAACTGTGATGGAGGAAGCTCTTGTGCGTTGGCCTCATGCAATGACACCTGCGGTGCTTTGCACCCATCAGTAATGTCTCGGAAGAGTTCACGACGGACACTCACTGTTGTGGTACATTGTCTTCTTGAATCTCTTGAAACCTTCACCGAGCATTTGTGCGTTGATATCGACAATTTCAACGGTAGTCTCTCTGTCAGCATATTCTTCTCGTGCGTGGTCGAGGATACGAAGTGCAATGTCGCCTGTTCCTCCGGCAACATCGATGCAACGAATTGGACCTTTGCGACCGGGTCTCAAGGTAGAGACAAAGGTGTCTTTCCACAGCCTGTGTACGCCCAGAGACGAAGCATCGTTCATCAAGTCGTACTTGGACGCCACGCTATCGAAGACACCTTTCACAAGGTATTCTTTGGATTCTTCCGGGACCGTCTTGAAGCCAAACGAGGTGGACCGACTGGACGACTGCGAACTGGTTGTTGCCTGGCCTTGGCTTTTCCGTAGGAGAATTGGTGCAACGAGCTGTCCGTTCGCTCGTTTCGTGCAATGCGAAACCTGACCGAGCATTTTGGATGGGTGTAGACTCGGAGGCATGATTGAGTGGATTGCCTTGCAAGGTATCTCAGGTGCGGTTTCAAACCTCCTGTTCGACAGAACAAACAAATACAATACTATTAAAATGGTAGTGAAGTTACCAAAAAAGTTAGCCGAATGAGAAAAGCAGATACAGTCGACTCTCTTATAACCATACAGTACACTATCTCATAATGCATATGGTACTAATGCATAAATCTCATTTTGCATGAACTTTTGGATAATACCATGGTGGTATGCAGGGAAAATACTATGTTATTGCATAAATACTAATGCATAACATCTGAACTTGGAATATGCAGTATGAGATATGCTATTGGTGGAGGTGAGGACTGTTTGCCAGTGAACAGTGCCTTCTGGAACTAGGGAATAGCATGGGTATACCCAGGGGTATTGCAGTGAGTTGTGACTCATCTCATTACATGGCCAACTTGGAGGTAATACTAGGTACTAGTAGTATAACCTACACTAGTAACAAGAACACATGTCACATGTCTGCATCCAACCTATCCCAACCATCCTCCAACTCCTGCTTTGCAACACCCTGAAGGTCTGGTAGCTTGCTGACAATGTTGACATCTTCATTCTTAACAAGTTTCAACTCACTCCAGATCACAAGGCAGAGCAGTGCTCTGGTAGATTGTGCAGAAAGCTGTGACTGAATGTGTAAGAGTAAGAGCTGACCATGGCTAAATAATCATTCAACATCTACAGAAGTTGCTGCAAAAATGATGATTAGCTGACAACATGAACCACACAATAAATACCACTTACCTGGGATCATAAGTGTTATAATATGAATATTTTCAAACTTTTCTACGCTTCATTCTTTACTTATAAAATCACATGACCACAACACATGATCATGGGAACACTTACATAATCAGTCACGTGACAAAGTCTAGAACCAAATCACGTGACCACCTCATGATATTAATCTCCATCTTTTCTCACACTTCATCATTTCACACGTTCATTACCGTCTTCATATTCTCACAGACGCTTCCCTCATTTACCTTACTATAGTAATTAGTCACACGCACTGCTTGGTCCGTGCGCCATCCTGTAACTTATAAAAGGTAGACACTTCAACGACTGGTACCTGTTACAGATGACCAGGAAAGGGGGTATCAAATTTCCTTAAACCACGAAATCCTCACCCCATCCTTATGGGACGACCTCCTCTTCGACGCGGGGGACTATTTCTCCAACACCCCGTTGACCCCCAACACAGAAGGTGATGCCTTCTAAACTCCGACCAATCAACACCGCCAACAAGGCTGCGCAAGGCGATGGACACAGGACTAGGGCTATGTTTTATTTCTCCATTTCATATCATTGTATTACATATCGGACAGCCTCCCCTCGGCAGTGCTCTCTTGCGCCCTGCCTTGTAGTTCCTAAACTCCCCGATTCCATCTGAGATCCGATCTCCCTCTTCCTATTTAGTATTTATGATCAACCTACCCTAAAGTCCCGAAGTACTACATATAGGGATGCTTCTTTCATGTAAATCCCCTAACCTTGACATACACTATTCACCGTGTAAAGTCAATCACAGTCAAAGTTCCGCCTCGCTTCGATCTCACCTAGATCTGGAAGCCATCTCGTCTCTACTCTTGCTATTTGCAGTAATAGCAAGTGCGGTACTTTGTACCATCGCTCTTAGTAGGGCTCGCCCTCTATAAGCACGGTCGGCTCGCCGTTTGTCCAAGTAGCGCCAGCCCACG